>BQKN01062421.1:0-15831 GCA_022839385.1 Asparagus kiusianus
GTGCTGAGCTAAGCTAAGGGACCTATAGGCAATTTTATACGCCTACAGATACCCCCTCCAAAGTGTTTCAGTCTCGTTCTTTTATAGAAGAGTCTGGAATACTTTGGATGTGATCGTCCCAACCTTGAGTCGGTATAATGGGACCTTGGAATGGCTTCTGTTCTGGCTTCCTTCGATTCCACCAGGTCATTCAGTGCTTTGTAGAACGCCTGTGAGGATTTCGGTGCTGCATTTATTGTCTGACCGTCGTCGGAATTTGAACTTGAAGTCGATTTTTAGTTTTCCAATCATTAGCTTTTGTTGGTTGGTTCAACGTGCAACTCTCGTTCGATTGTCGGCGTCGAGTCTTCTTTTGAGACGCGTTGTCCGGCGTCGTGTTATTGAGTTATCCTTAAGAATATTTTTAGAAGAATATTCTCCAAGAACTTCTCAATAAAAATAGGGAATAGTTTATACTCGTATACCTTATTGGAGTATTTTCGTATTCAAAATGAGCTGAACCGGCTTGAAAATGAGCCAAAAAAAGGCAGTATTTGGGCTCAAAATCTTTCCAACCCTTCTAAATATGTGAGAGAGGGATTAAATAGGTGAGGAACTGAACCGTAGGTTGATCTGGAGTCATTTTAATGCTTAATCCAGCTCCAATTTGAATTCTGGTTCGAATTTGGTTCAAACTGGTTCGAAATTGGTTCAAACTGGTCCAATCTGGTCCATTCAGACTCAATTTGGCTCATTCTGGCTCAGTCTGATCCACTCTGGCTTGGTCAGGTCCAGCCAGGTTCAATCTGGCTCAATCTGGCTCTTTCGGGCTCATTCTGACTCAGTCTGGTCCAATTTGGGCTTGGTCTGGTCCAGCCTGGTCTGGTCTGGTTCAACCAGATTTGGTTCAAGGCTATAAAAGAGGCTTTTTTCTCTCTTTTCTTTTCTTTTCTTCCTCCTCTCTAGGGCCGGCCCCCCCCCCTTGTCCTCTTTTTGATTTTTCTCTTCCCTCGAGCGTCTTTTCTCCTCGAAACTTTGATAGTTGTCCTGGATCTAGGCTTCCTTTTGATCTTGGACTGAAAAATCCCTCAAAAATCCAATTTTTTAGAATTTCTTTCAGGCCCCTCGAGCGCGTGCTGAGAGTTTCCAAAAAGGTCTCATTTTTGTTGGATCTCGAGCCTTTCTTCAGTTAAATCTTCTACAATTATGATCTTTTTCATGCTCAATTTAATTTATGCATTTGTGGGATCATATATGAGGGTCGAGGGTGTGATTTGAAGCCTCGATTTAATCTTTTAGGGGTGTAGATCTGATAAAAAAGTGATCTTTTTTCTAGATCTGACTTCTTTTGATTTATTTTGCAGCTCGTCATGCCGCGTTCTTCGAGAGGTCGTTCCCCTGCCATGTCAGCTGATGGTGCGCCGCCTTCCTACGCCGGTGAGCTATTTTTGGCAATATTTTGGGAATTTACAAATTAGTCCTTTTTTTTTCTTAAAAATTTGTAAATTGGTCCTTTTTACCCCACGTTGTTCTCCTTGGCGAGGCAATCGGGAAGAGCCTTGATTCTCCTTGGTGAGGATCGACGCTTTGGCATTTTTGGGAATTTTGCAAATTAACCCCTTTTTTCTGAGAATTTGCAAATTGGTCCCTGTTTACCCCACGTTGTTCTCCTTGGCGAGGCAATCGGGAAGAGCCTTGATTCTCCTTGGTGAGGATCGACGCTTTAAAGATATGTTTTGCTTGGTCAAAACCATATCTCAAAATAAAGGGGGCGAATTGACGCTGCATTGCGCTTCATAAGGCAGGGACCCTCGATGCACCCTATCTTATGATTGCACAATGTGGCCAAATCGTCTCACCCTTTATAAGGCAATGACTCTATCTTAGCTATTTGTAAGATGAGTTCAATTTCCTTTTATAACCGAGACTAACTCGAGTTTAATTGTCTATTCTGCAATGGGGTACCCTTCTGGATCGTTCTCAGCCCACGCAATCTATGGGCGTCGTGGCGAGCATTACTCGACCTCTGACAATCCTTCCCCTATTCCAGCTACTCCTCAGTTTGCTTCGGGCACGTCGACTGAGGTTACCCAGGTGGTGAGGGAGGGTGGTCATCGAGCTATTCGCCAGCTGATCACAGATGCTCCTTTTGTGAAGGACGCCAGCTCTACCCAGCCTCTCCGGAAAAGCGATTTCCTATTTGGAGATTCTGTCGATGACCCAGAAGCCGTGTTCATTGACGCTGAGCAGTGGCTTCACAAGACCGGCGGTGGCTTCATATACTTGCCGGAAATTCCTCGACATCGCTCGTTGACTGAGCTCAGGTGTCAGGCCGTGACGCGTGAGATGTCGTGGCGTTTGACAGTAGATCATGAGAGCGTACATTGCGGCTATATCACCCATCAGGCAGCTCCTGGTTCAAGCAGGAGTCACATCACCGGATTGCATCCCGGAGTGTTGGGACTGGATGCACCACCGCGTAACGAGTTTCTCGCCACTGCTTCGACTTTGAGGAATCGCCTCGCTGCCCTAGGACGGGAGATGCCTGCGACTCGTCACAGGATTTATGGTTGGGTCCACTCTTCGGACAAGTCTTGGTGGAGTCGCATGACGACATACGTCTTGAGCCGCTGGGGCGAGGAGTTGCACGCTTGCGGTTTGTATACCGCCGTTCGTGCCACCATGTATGGCCTGCCTGTCAGTTTGAGACACTTCTGTGCTTTGTTCGAGTTATATAATCCAGACTCGAACACTTTTCTGACCCGTCAGGAGGAGTTGGGCTTGGCTCTTCATGAGATGCATAGGATTTCTGGCTTGACCATGGGGCAGATGTTATACCAGGAGTATTTCCCTTCCAGTCATGAATTGAGTCAGCTGAAGGATCGCATGCCCGACCGTTACGAGACTCTATGGGATCTCACTTGCCATTACCATATCGCTTTGGCACAGTCTGAGCCTTTAGCCAAGAGGACGAAGGCCTCTGTGAGTCTGAAGCAGTTCGCGAACTATTTGTTCAAGAACTTGGAGAGCAGCTCTGGCGAGGATATTTGTGAGTTAGCCCCACTCATTCCTTCAGAGGTGAACCATATACTGAAGAAGATTGATGCTCATTCCTATACCACCAGCAGTCCTGAGGGTGGCTTTCCTGCGAAGACCAAGTTCAGGTCTTTCTTATGGCATGCGACCACACCGATTCAGCCGATGACTCTTCTCGCCGGCTTTCTTGCTATCTGGTTGAAGAAGTGCGTGGTTCCATATCAGTCTGGGGATGCCTTGCCCTTGGAGGTACTTTTCCCAGCAGTTCAGCTCGCATATAAGAAGGAACTCTCACTCCTTCCGGTGATGGTGGCTAACATTCACCGAGGACTTCGACAGCTTTCCAGTGCGTTCACACGGAAGGAGACCGATTTGCCGGGTCAGATTCCTACGCTTAAGGTAGAGCTTCCCTACGCTTATTTGATGGCCTGGTTCATCCTTCACCGTCCGGACATGATGTCGGTGCCGAACGCCACAGATCACTCTGTTCCCCTGCTGCAGTTGCTTGAAAATGGTAGGTGGGAAGGCCGCGGGTTTTCTGATGTCCGACAGCAGCTGCAGGTCCACAAGTGTTGGGCATTCTCCACTTGTTTTCCGCAGTTCTCCGGTCGATATGGCGAGTGCTTGTCAGACGATGAGAGGCCGAGAGAGAATCGGACCCACTTAGACATTGGCTGTTTTAATTGGCTGGTGAACATCAGGCCCGGCTATCTGACTTTCCGGGTGAAGAATGAGTGCTTCATAGAGCCATATCTACCCTGCCGATTTGCTCGCCAGTTTGGATACGATCAGCTTTACATTGGGAATCCTCGCCAGCAGCTTCGGACCCATAGTGGTTTGGTGGACGGTCTTCGTGCATTGTTGTGGACCGTGACTGGCTGTACTGGCGCTAAGTTCAGCCTCCCGAGTATTGATCGGCAGTTGAATCTCACCTTTTTGAGCTGCAAGTGGTTATTAGCAGCCAACAAGACTATCCCTGTAAAGCCGATTGCGGAGCTAGAGGCCGAGGAAGCTTCTCGGGTTGATTCGCGCAGGATTCGGGAGAAGGCTCGATCACAGAGGACACAGAATAAGACTCGCCGACTTGATGAAGAAGGCCATAGGTCATTCCATTCTACAGACGAGGCTTCCGGCGGAGATCCCGAAGATTGTGATGACTCTTCTGAACGAGGTTTGCTATTCATCTTTTCCTTCTATTTTCTAAAAGTATTGAAACTGACTATAGTTCAATGTTTCAGGGACTACAGCTGATCATGATGAAGAGTTCTATCCTCCTCCTCGGGCGAGACCTTCGATCCCCACTGCTAGGCGGAAGAGGTTAGTCCGTAAGCTGCCTGCAGCTTCCCGAGCTTCCGATACGGACCTAGCTGGTGATGATCCTGCCAGTGATGGAGGTAACATTTATCCTGAGAACTATTCCTCTGGTTACTCAGCGCATTGACTTATACTTCTCTCTCTATATATAGGAGCACGTGAGGAGCATGAGATGAGTCCTGATCCAATCCCTGTATCTCCCGATGAGTCTGATCCGCTACCCCCTGTAGAGAGGCCTACAGGGGTTGCTGACATTAGAGAGGAGGGCAATGTAGGACCTGATTCCGTGAATCAAGGTACATCTAACACTGACAACGTATTTCTTTAGATGATACACCAATGAATTTGTGTACCCTCTAACTGTCCTCTACCTCTTGCTCCTTCAGATAATTTGCAAGAGATGAATCTTGGAAATGAAGAGGCTAATGTACCCGTGAAAGGTAACTTATTTCCATCAGTTGTAGTCTCTTCACTTTTCTTTGGCACTGATATCCTTTTATGTCAGATTTCTCCATCGATGACTTCGACGAGGGAAGCTTGTTTGCGGATACTCCTATGATGCGCTACATATATAGCTCACCTCAGATTGAGGACCAGCTACCTGGAGACATGTTTTCTGAGCCCGCCTTCGCTGAAAACCCTGAGGATGGTTCCTTTGAAGGTATGTGCTTCTTTCTAAGTTAATTATAGGACTAGCCAATCTTGACTAATGCAACTATAATGTAACGCCTCTGCGAATTCCGTTTTGGATCTGGCAGGAGCTTTTGTTGAGAAAGACCCTGTCGAGCCGGCTGTGAGACCAACTATACCAGTTGATGCACCTACAGCCGTTACACCTCCACTAACCCCAGCGTCTCAAGGGGAAGGAGGTATAAGTCAACTCATCGATGAGTGCTATTCCTTTGTCTTATTAGGACTTTTAACAGACTTCTCTCCTTTTTTGTGCAGGGCGCTCTTCCCATCTTCATGACCTAGTGAGGGAGTTGTTATCTGACGACGATCCCGACAAGATCGTTATTTGCCTAGAAGTTCGCTCCTTCTTCTCCTTTGTGAAGGCTATGATTGGCAAGCTCTTCCACAGCGGACTTTCCCTTCACCAGTTCAAACCTTTCCTTGATTCCAGAATCAATTTAATAAGGGAGTCAGGATACCTAGATTTGGCGAAGGCCATAGTTGACGATCTCGACTGCTTAGGGCGTGAGCTTCAGATGTTTCGTGAGCTTCGGGATACCGGTGCTTCTTCCTTCATTGCTGCTGAGCTGGACACTCGTTTACAGTCACTACGCGATACTCAGCTTCTCACCAGTCTTGAGGTTCAGGTGCAGCGGGACCGAGTAGCTCGAGTTGAGATCGGCCTGGCTACCAGGTTATCTTCACTTGCCGAGCTTCGCTCTTCTATTACTTCTTGTGGGACCAAGATAGATCAGCTTAGAAAAGAACTCCGCGAAGAAGAGGAGACTTTTGGCATTCTTCAGATGACAGAAGCACAGGACCAGCAGACCTGTACGGCTTTGTCTGATGAGTTGAAGTCCTTGAAGCAGAAGCTATCCGAGACAGAAGAGACTGCTGCGAAGACTTCGGCCGCCACTGAGGAGTCGATTAGGGCTGAGCTTATTCAAGCTTATGATGATAAGCTGTCTAAGTTCAGTCAGCAGATCTTTAGCCACGGGCTTGATGTTTGATTTCGTTTACTGTGTATTTTGACTTTTGACTCTTTTAGTGAATGTCCTTTTTTTTATCTTTATTATGATTCGTCATTCCGTTTGAAATGATTGACCACAATACTCATAGGATTTTTGGCAAACCCTCAGCCATCAACGGGTTTGATATGCCTTTACCGACTACCGTTTGAGTCGGGCTAGCATGCGATTTGTTTAAATCCGCTCGCATGTAACGTTGCGCTCAGAGATTGAATTCTCTGAGACTTCGTGCTATGATGTCGAATACATAGACTTCGCCATTGTTACGGGAATAGGCTACCCGGCGACACGTGTTAGGTGTTGGCTTTAGGATTTTTGGCTAACCCCCAGCCTTCAACGGACTTGATTAGCCTTTACCGACTACCGTTTGAGTCGGGCTAGCATGCGGATTGTGTAAGTCCGTTCCGCACGTGACGTTAGGCTAAAAGAGTTAACCCTTTTAGTGCTACGATATTGAATACGTAGACTTTGTCTTTCTCCTGTGAAAAGACTAAACAGCAACGTGTATGAGACGTTGACTTAGGATTTTTAGCAAATCCTCAGCCTTCAACGGATTTGACGTGCTCTTACCGATTACCGTTTGAATCGGGCTTACATGCGGATTGTTTAAATCCGTTCCGCATGTGACGTTGTGCTAGAGGAATGAACTCCTTTAGACTTTGTGCTACAACTTCGAAAATGTAGACTTTGCCATTATTATGGGAATAGGCTACCCAGCAACGTGTATTAGACGTTGGCTTATCCCTTCTTAGGCTTCGGGATAAAGGTCCCCAGAATCGAATTCTGGTATCTTTTTCAATCGGAAAAAGACTAAACCGGCGACGCATGTTAGGCGCCGACTTATCCTTTCTTAGAATTCAGGATGAAATTCCCCATGCGTGTGAGGCATGGATTTTGGTGTTATTAATAACAACCTGCCACAATGTTGAATATGCGGACGGGTGTTCTTTTTTGACGGTCAAGAACTAACCAGCAGCGCGTGTTAGGTGCGGACTTATCCCTGCTTAGGTTTCGGGATAAAATACCTAGGATGAATCCTAAAATGGTAAACTTTGAAAAAGGAGTTGGTGTGGGGAAGGAAGAATTTTATATTCTATTCCCCGAACAAGGAAGGAAGAATTTTATATTCTATTCCTTGATTCTGGAAAGGAAGAATTTTATATTCTATTTCCAGTGCAAGAAGGAAACTAGAAGTGGGATCTCCACTCCGAGAATCTGGAAGACGCTGACAAATTTTCCTTTTATAGGATTGGTTATCAGATCGAAAGATGAGTTCTTCGTTTATCGAAGAGAAATTTCAATTTCAGTTACAACCATAAAAAGGTTGAACCCAAGAGAAAAGAAATGGAGTTCTTTCGTTCATCAAAAGGGGACTCCGAACTGAGAGTGAACCTTTTCGGTGGACTCACTGTCAATTGAAATTGATCAGCGAGGGATTTTGGTGGTAAAAATAAAATTGGGTTATCCTCTAGAATATTAAGTGTAATATTCTTCAAGGAACTTCCCGATAAATGAGTTGTCCTGAACGTACTAGGGATAGTACTTTTTCAAAAACTTCCCATTTATTGGCATTAATTGCCTGTTACCCTCTAAAGAAATTAAGCGATAAGCACCGTTTGAATAGACCGTGTCTATTACAAATGGTCCTTCCCACTTAGGTTCGAATTTATCTTTCTTCTTAGAGGTGAGGATTATCGGTCGGCACGCAGCGAGGACCAAGTCTCCTTCTTTGAAGCTTCTTTGACGAACCCTTTTGTCGAAGGCTCTGGATATCCTTGCTTGATAGAACTCGATGTGTTGTTGAGCTTCCAAGCGCCTTTCGTCCAGCCTTTCGAGTTCCTCGAGACGCTTCTGATGCTGCTCTTCGGTCGTCATCTCCGTTGCGAGAGCGATCCGAAGGGAGGGGATTTGAATTTCCAGGGGTAGCACAGCTTCACATCCGTATACCAACGAATATGGGGTAGCTCCCGTAGGTGTGCGTATGATAGTGCGATAAGCCCAGAGTGCTTCTCCGAGTTTATCGTCCCAATCTCGCTTGTTGGTTTTCACAAGTTTTGATAAGATCTTGATGATCGTCTTGTTGAAAGCCTCAGCTAATCCGTTAGCGGCAGGGTAATAAGGTGTTGACGAAACATCTTGGATCTTGAACTTGTCACAGAACCGGATGAAGGCGTTGCTTATGAATTGCGGACCGTTGTCATGAATGATCCTCCTCGGCACGCCGTGTCGGTATATAACGTGATGCTTGATGAAGTTGATGACGTTGTTCGTCTTTACTTCTTTAAGCGGAATGGCTTCAGCCCACTTTGAAAAGTAGTCGGTGATAGCGAGGATGAATCGATCACCTTTGACTGAAGGCGGGAAGATGGGACCGACGATATCCATACCCCATGTCTCGAACGGCCAAGACGTGGTTGATGCGTGTAACCGCTCCGGTGGCTGGTGCATATAGTTTGCATGTACTTGACAAGCGAGACATTCTCGAGCGTACTCAATCGCGTCACGAACCATTGTTGGCCAGAAATATCCCATTCTTCTGATTCGATCATACAGCTTGGGACCAGGCTGATGCGCACCGCATTCTCCTTCATGTGCTTCCTTAAGGACTTCTTTTGCTTCTTCATTCGAAAGGCATCGGAGAAGCAAGTCATCGTACCCCCGGCGATACAGCGTACGGGTCTCTGTATTGTAAAATAACCGTGGTGCTCTTCGGTGGATAGATTCTTTTTCTTTTACATCCTCTGGTAAAATGCCATATTGGACGTAATCAATAATGGGAAAGCGCCAATCTCGGGACTCGGACCCGATTTGGGTTGAGTTCACCTCTTTAGCGTTCTCGTTTTTATTATCCTCCTCTTCAATATCCATATCGTATATGGGTACGCAGAGTTGGTGTGATCTTACTGTGACTAGCAGTTCAGTTTCGGGTGGTTGCGCGAGTGATACTGCTAGTGCTGCCAGTGCATCTGCATAAGCGTTCTGAAGACGCGGGATGTATTCAATGTAAAATTCTTCAAAAGAATTTGCTACTCTGACGGCCTCTTGGTGGTATGGAATCAGATCTGGGTTTCTGACTTCATATTCCCCACGAACTTGGTTGACAATTAGTTAAGAATCCCCAAAGGTTTCGAGATATTCGACCCCCAGCTCTTTGGCGAAACTGAGCCCTATGAGGAGTGCGTTATACTCGGCTACGTTGTTAGAGCATGGACTCGTCAGCGAATAAGCTCGAGGCATCACGTGCTTCCCTGGGGAAACTAAGACAACTCCAACTCCAGAAGTGACCTTAGGATATCCCGGGGTTACTGCTTTATTGACTGCTCTCGAGGTACCATCAAAATATAACTGCCATACTTGTTGGTGTGACGTGGTATTAACCTCGTGGGTTTCATCTGGCAAGTCATCGTATACTTCAACCGTATCTGTCGTCGGGCTTGCCGCCAAAAGATCACAGATCGCCTGTCCTTTGACCGACTTCTGCTGTTTGAAGTGCAGATCATACTGGGACAAAAGAAGGGCCCACTTTGCCAACCGCCAATTCATCGAACCTGGTTGAGTCATGAATACTCGTACCGGATTAACATTGGCAATGACATAAATCGTCTAGCCAACTAAGTAATGTCGCATCTTCTGTACCGCAAACACCAATGCGAGACATTCTTTCTCGATCATCGGGTATCGAGACTCGGCGCCTATCAAGGTCCGACTTAGATAATAAACTACCTGTTCGTGACCATTATCATCGTCTTATGCTAATAGAGCACTTATCGAATGGTTCATCGCCTTGATATAAATCAAGAACGGTTTACCTGATTTTGGTGCAACAAGAACAGGTGGATTCATTAGATATGCCTTGATATCTTCGAATTCTTTCTGGCAAGCATCGTCCCAAATAAACGATACGCCTTTCTTGTTTAGCTTCGAAAATGGTTGGCACTTCCCAGAAAGATTTGAAATGAATCTCCGGATATACGCCAGACGCCCTTGCAATCCTCTGAGTTCCCTTAGGTTCTTCGGGGGTTGCAATTCATTTATCGCCTTTACCTTGTCTGGGTCGATATGTATACCCTTGGTGGTAACGACGAATCCAAGGAATTTTCCGCTGGACATTCCGAGGAAGGATTTTGTGGGATTCATCTTCAATTGATGGCTCCGCATGAGATCAAACATCGTTCTCAGGTCTTTGATGTGATCTTCTTTGTTGCGGCTTTTTACCACTAAATCATCAACGTAGCATTCAACTGTTTTCCTGAGGTGTTTCTGGAAAATCTTAGTCATTGCTCGTTGGTACGTGGCACCTGCATTCTTCAGACCAAACGGCATCACCGTGTAGCAGAAGATACCGAGGGGCGTTCTGAATGCCGTGTGTTTTTCGTCATCCGGGTGCATCTTGATTTGATTATACCCCGAAAAGCCGTCCATGAAGGACATTCTTTCGAATCCGCATGTATTGTCGATAATGACGTCCGTGATTGGGAGAGGAAAATCATCTTTTGGACATGCTTCGTTCAGATTCCTGAAGTCGATGCAAATCCTGATTTTGCCATTTTTCTTCATGACTGGAACGATGTTGGCTAACCAGTCTGGATGTTGCTCTTCCCGAATAAATCCTGAGTCGATCAACTTTTTAACTTCAGCCTCGATGGCTTCCATGATCTGCGGACGAAACCGTCTTTGCTGTTGCTTGACAGGTTTGGCATCCGGCTTGATGTCGAGGCGGTGCATAGCCACATTGGGGTCGAGCCCAGGCATGTCTTCGTAGTTCCAGGCGAAGACGTCAATATACTCTCTGATCAAGGCAATTAATTCCTCCTTTTCATCTGATGGGAGACTACCACTGATGAATATGGGCTTTGGATTGGCTTCATCACCCATATTGATTTGGACTACCTCGTCTTCGGTGGGTGGCTCTCTCTGTTCGAATCTATCACCATATTGCATGTTCAGGTGATGAACCCATGGGTCCTCCCACGTTTGCATTTGATCGTCGTCCTCCATTGTAGATGGATCGGCCGTAGTCATGTTCGACATTAAGGCCTTGAACGTCTCTCCCAAACTTGTGTCGGAATCTTCAGCTGACGAATCTAGCAAGTATCGATCCTTGGCTTTGTTAGCAATTTGATCTATGATTTGCCAGCCACATTCGTCATCTGACGAAACGTAGCCTAAGCCCCTCTTGTGACGATAATAGCCCTCCGGTTTACCCTTTGGTACATATGCCGCTTTGACTGGGACACGGGAACCTCGATCGAAGTATAGACCTTCTCCGAGTGTGAAATCATATCCTTGTCTTTCCATGAGCTTGCGCGCTTCTGGACTGTACTTAGATAAATGTAGACCGGATTTGTCACCATCCTCATCCTCTCTTAGGAAATGATCTGGCACCGGAAGATTTTCTCCTTTACCGAAAATCACTTCTTTTTGTCCCCCTATTTTGGCGGGAATAATTTGAGTTGTTCCGAAAGAGTGTTGGAGACGCTTCTTCGTTACATACGACGATCGGAGCGGCATACATAATTCGGGATTATCGTATAATCCCTTTATCACATCATCAAAAGACAAGGAGTACTCTAAACCATTATTTATTTCAGGTTCGGCAAGTTGCCAGTTACAACCGCCATCTGACGACTGTTCGTCGTCGAGATTGATTACAAAGGGTACAATGTCATTAAAAACAAAACCACCATTGTAATCGAATCCGGCTTCGGAATCAGCTTCTTCTCCGCTGTCCGTGCCTTGGATCGATGGTTCCGTGTCGGATTCGTTACCATAAAGGAGAGAATCCGTGAAGTAATTCTCATAGCCTTTAAATGGTTGCTTATCCGCGACCACCGTCCTGACTCTACCATCTGCGTCGACATATTTCAGACATTGATGGAGAGTGGAGGGAACTATAACGTTACTATGGATCCAAGGCCGACCCAGTAGTAAGTTATAGGATGTCTCAGCATCAATCACGTAGCACGTGACCTCCGTCTTTAAATCGCCCATTTGGCACTTTATCCGGATTTTACCCAAAGGTCTTGACCCGCTGGTATTGAATCCGTAAATGACCGTGCCTGTTGACGCCAACTTGTTGATTGGGATTCCCAGGCTGTGCATTAGGCGAAGCGGCATAATACTCACAGCGGAACCCGGATCTACTTGGATCCGGTTGACTTCGCTGGATCCAATGTAGCCAACAAAGTACAAGGGTCGATCATGGTTTGAATTCTTCGTCTGCATATCCTCTTTGGTGAAGGTGATGCAGGGAATGTTCTTAGCTGCCACATTGCACTGTTGGGCTAGCATATCCAGTTCTTCAGGAACTGGTTTGACCCTTGTGAGGAACACTTCTGAATCTGCCAGGGCTTCCTGCAAGGCTTCTCTAGTCTCCTTGGATAACCGCAGCAGCTCGTACAATGTTATCCGCGCTGGAATGTTGGCTAGCTGAGCCATAATGTCGAAGGCACGAGGGTTTTTTGAACTCTCCGGTTTGTCTTTTCCAATCGGACGACTGAAACGAGACTGCTTCGGATTCTGTACCTCCTCGGGCCTCTTTTCCTTCTGTTTGTCAACCGGCTGTCGTCGAACATCTTCAGCCGGTTTGGGAATTAGGATCACCCCCATCTCTGTGATAGTCTTGGCTGGTCCCTGTTTTGTCACCCCTAGCTTAGCTGCTTGTTCATTATGTGACGGATAGTTGAAGTGGTATTGATTCCCACTTCGGGTCGCAAAGACTTCCTGTTCCTCGTCGGAGAGTGGAAAAGCGGTGATCCTTTCATCATCTTCACCCGGGATAGCAGAGACTCCACAACACGATTTGCCCTTCCCTTTGGATTTCTTCTTGGATGATGATCCGGTCCATTGTTCATCTCCAATCAGGTCGGGGTGAACCCAGAGGATTTCGCCGTTCGGGGCCGTGTGTGGCACGAGTCCCTTTTGGTGTTGTCCGTGCGGATCGTCGTTCACCGTCTTCATCCCGACTTTGGTGACGCGCTTAGGCTGGAACCAATCTGTAGGCACCGATCCAAAACTGATGGACACCGCGTTCGCTCCCACATTTTTGGCCGGTTTCGGAGTTATGACTCCTACATCGATCAAGGCCTGGATCTTGTCCTTGAGGTGGTAGCAGGACTTCGTAGGGTGGTGAACCGCTCTGTGATACACGCAGTACCTCGGGTCTGTCACCTTGGTGGCTCCTTCATGATCCACAATCGCAGGCAGCTGGATTTTGTTGTTCTCTAACAGATATTTGAAGATGCCGGGAACTTCGTCATCTTTGAAGGAGTAGACTTTAGGAAACCTCGGCTCCGAAGACTTTTGCTTCTGAGACCGCTGCTGCCAATGTGGCTGTGATTGCTGTGGAGCTCGTTGCTGCTGCTGCTGCTGCTGCTGTTGCTGAGGTTGCAATTGAAAGGTTTGGTTAGCATCAACAGCGTTAACCTGAGCTTTACCTTTTCCCTTCTGATTGAAGTTCTGCTTTGGAGGATTTGTAGCCGGTTGGCCTCTTTCCGCCTTCTTCCTCCTGAGGAATCGCTCAGCTTGCTCGCCTCGGACCTTCAAGTCCTTCCATGTCTTGGATGGAGCTGTGCCCATTGCTTCCAAAACATCCAGCGAGAGGTTGTTGTGGCAGGTTTGGAGGATGAATTCCTCGCTGATAGGGTCCCGACAATTCATCGCCTTATTCCGGAACCTTTTGACGAAGACCTCGACTAATTCTCCGTCTTTCTGCTTTTCATCAAGCAACGACCCGATTGAGATTTCGGTGTCGTCGTCGAAGAAATTCGCGAGGAATTTCGTCTCCATGTCATCCCAGCTGTTTATGCTTCCTGGCTTGAGGCGACGATACCAATCGAAGGCAGCTCCGCGAAGAGTGCTAACGAATGACCGCACCATCAGAGGCTCATTGCCAGAGATGACTCCCAAGTGCGATTTGAAATAAATCAAATGCTGAGTCGGTGAACCCATCCCATTAAACGGCGTGAAGTTAATTAGACTAAACTTCGCCGGATATGGGATCGATTCCCACTCTCTTGGGTAGGGACAGGGAATGCCCGTCTTTTTAGTCTCTTGAGCAGAAATCAGTGTGTTGATTTTGTTCTCGAGATTCTTAATTTTTAGGCTTTCACCTGTGTCTTCACTGGTATTATCATTACCACCCCCTGGATTGATGGGAGGGTTATTAGCGTTGCGAGCTTCATTTGTGCCCTCATCCTCCAGGTTGTTCTGGTTGGGCTGACTTGGTTCGCCTTGTTGGTGCCTCAATGCATGAAGTTGTTGGTCATGCATCTCTCTCATGTTCTGCATGGCCATTTGCATCTCGAACCTAAAGGTTTCTTGTTGTTTGGCCATGGCATCTTCAAGCATCTTGGCCACCTGCTCCGCGCTTATCATGAGCGACTCGCGGGGCTGTCCCTCACTGGACACTGTATTATCAGACGCCACTGCGGAGCCAGCATCTGATTCTTCATCTCCCGAAGGTACTCTTGTTCGGACTCTACCATACGTCGCACGAATGATAGCTCCGGATTGAAGACGAGTCCTGGGTCGAGATGTTTCTGGAATCGTCTCGGGGTTATCCTGAGCCGCTGTTCCTGTGCTGGTCATGTTGGCGGTGACCCTTGAATGTTCACCGTCCTCGACCCTTGTTTTCCTTCGTTGGAAACGCCTATGCCTTGGCCTTGGCGCTCCGGTGCTAAGTCTTTCGAACACCGATACTCTTTCGGGGACTGCTTTAACACAATTGCATTCAGACAGTACTGCCCGAATGAGATTTGAACAAGGACATTGATTCCCGAACCTTCGAGGGCTCCTCTTTCTAGATTTGTTCGTACCCCCGGCACGATAGTACAGCTCATCTGTTTGGAGGTCAGAGCAACCTATCGTGTGTTGACACGATCTCTCTGGTATAACGTTGTCGTCATCAGATGACAACGTTTCCTTCTGAGGAACAATTGTCTTCTTCGGACCCTCCAGAGTCACACGCCTCGAAACACGCCTTTGTGGGTGTGAATCTTCGGCAGGCTCTCGCACTTCTATGCGCAAAGTTGTGCGCTTGGGTGCCGCGGTTTGCTCCAAGTGTTGAGGGTTGCGGCGACCCCCAGCATGCTGTATTGGTTGGGACTTCTTCACTGGCCCCAAGCGTTCTTGAACTGGAGCTTTACCTCGTTCCTTCGGAAGTGGACCGAGGTGCTCCAAAACTGATCTTTTCTTCTGGGATAGTCCTGCGGGATCTCCCAGGGTAGTTGCGGCAATAACCGGTTGTTTGGATTGACTTGCCGGCGTCCGAACTTTCGGAGGTTGCGGGTTTTGCTCCTTAGCCTGAACCGCTTCAGACTTTGGCCTCCAAATCTTGCGAGTAGGTGGCGGCTTTTTGACCACCTCCTTCTGCAGCTTGCGACGGGCTTCTTCAGCTTTGGCCCGTGCTTGCGCCGATAACGCGCGGCGCTTGCGGATGCGCTCCTCCAGCGTTGAGCGATTCCGTTTGACACGGACCCACTCCATTGTCGATGGTTTGGAGGAACCACCCTGCATTTGCTGTTGAGGCTGTTTGCCCCTTTTATTCTTCAGATCCGCATGATAGCGGACCCCGTCAACGGACTCCATGGCCTTGGCGAATTGCTTCGCGAGGCGTTGACGCTGCCTCTGGCGGGCTCTCTTGGAGAGAGTCACCACGCCTTCAATGGCGGATTTGACCTTCTTTGAGGTCGGTAGGACCTCACTCAACGCAGCTTTGGCGTCGATTGGGGTGAGGTCGTCGTTGGTGGCTTCAGCTTCATCACACCAACGGACTTTTCTCCTGGAGGAGAACTTCTGGAAC
>BQKN01062423.1:0-34413 GCA_022839385.1 Asparagus kiusianus
CACTAGCATGCCAATGTTTAAGCCAGTGTTTATTGAGCCTATCAAGACTGAAATGGAGCAGTATTCTGAGTTGGAAAAGCTCACATCAGGTAGCTATTTTGTTTTGCTTTTGAATTTATATATCTCTGTTGTTTTGTAAGTATGGTTTTTAAAGGTTATTTCTCTTGTTTTTGTAGAATCTGTTGTCACAGATGCTTCAGCCTCATCATCACAGACCATGTAGAATTTGCCAATGTGGGGATTTGCTGTTGCTTGGGGATTTGCTGTTGCTTGTTTAATGTTTATTTTAATTTCAATGTACTGAACTTAAGAACTTAAGTAGGTGTTCCTTTAATTATTTCTGGATTATTTGCATGGTTTGTAACTAAGTAACTCTTTAATGAGTTTATTATTGTGGTATGATATGTACTTGTCGATATGGTTTGTGCTCATTTTATTGATTTTAGTTTTGATTTGATGAATATAATTGAAACTTGCCTAGATTTTTGTGAAATGAAGTTAATTCGGTTCAAAACCGAAACCGAACCGAACCGAACCGAATTTCGGTTGGGCCGAATATTCGGATGAAGGGAAAAAATCTGGATCTGGATGAGAGTTTTGAGAATCCGAAAAATTCGGATTGGATGCGGATTGGGCTTAAAACCGAACCGAACCGAATATGCCCAGCCCTAAGCATAAGACCCTAATCACCCCCTCTCTAGGGTCTAACAATTGGTATCAGAACTTGGTGCTCTTTGATTTAAGGACTAACCGCCTTGAGTTAAAGATCCAAGTTATTGTATTTGTGCTAATCCAATTTTAATTCTATTGTGTCTCTTGCTTCTCATTCTTATGGATATGAATGATTTATCTTGCTTAGGATATGCTATTAATATTGATTCTCGTTTGGATATTTTTCCCTATGCTCAATGGCGCATTAGATTCAAACTTTTTGTTCAATCTAATCAATTTGATTTGTGGGAAATTATTGAGAATGGTTATGTTGTTCCCATTTCGGAAAAATCCAAATGGAGTGAGAACGATAAAAGATTGTTTAATATGAACAAACTTTTGTTAGAATATTTGATTAATGCTTTTTACTTTTCTTTTTCTAACAAATTTGCTAATTTTGATAGTGCTTACGCTTTATGGAAATTGATTGAAGCACATGAAGGAGAATTGGAGGCTATTCAATAAGCGTTGGAAAATCCCGCTTTGAGTTCTAAAGAAACCTCATCTTCATGTACAATACCACTAGGTGATAACCCTAGTGAGGTATGCGACAATGATGACACTATTACTTTTGATGAACTTGCTCTTGAGTTTGAAAAATTACATAATTGCTATATTGATGTCAAGAGTAAGTATACAAATATGAAATCCATTCATGAAACACTAGCAACTAAGTTTAATTTTATTGCAAATGAAAATATCATTCTTAAAGAATGCAATGAAAATTTGAAAATTAAAAATGCTAGTTTTCTTCATGAAAAACGTGATGCTATGTTAGAAGTAGATAAGTTAAAATCTATGATGAGTAATCTTATTTATCCTACTTCTAGTAGCAATGCTTATATGCACAATGATGAGTTGAATCAAATGAGAAAACGAATATCTACCTTAGATTCAACACTAAACACTTGTATTGCTAATAATAAAAAGCTTATGGACTTATGTGCAAAGTTTAATATTAAATCTTCTAAGAAAACTATTCACTATGCACATATGTATGACAAAATTCAAAAATGCTCTATTTGCGGTCTTAAGGGCCATTTAGCTCAATTTTGTCATAATGCACCAAAAATTGACAAGCCTATTCATGATTGTGCATCCCATCAAGCTTCATCATCACATACACATGTATACACACATAGTGTAAATCATAAACATGCTCATGTGTACAAATGTGATTATTGTGGTCGTTTTGGTCATTTGACCATGTTTTGTTTCGATTTGAAAAGAAATTCTCGTTTGCAAAATAATTACAAAGAAAAATCTATTTTTGCAAATAAACCACGTGCATTCCATTTTGGTCAACGCAAACCATTCAATCCTCTACATTACACAAATTGCAATCGTATGGGTCATGTTTACAATTTTTGCTTTGATCGTATCGGTGCACAAAATACGCCCAAGCGGGTTCATAACCCTTGGGCCTTGGATTTACATGATAGGGGTCATGTCCCAAGTTCTAGTGGTACCAAAATGATTTGGGTACCAAAATGATAAGTTTTCCGGCACCAACAATGATTGGGTGCCAAAACAAATTTGACTTTGTTTAATCTTGTTTTGTTTTCATGTTTGTGTATGTTTTAAATTTAAATTTTTGTTTATAAATGAAAATTTGTCAAATTTTTTCTTTAAAATTTTATCATGCAGATAATTTATTTAATTCAAAGATTTTCATATAATAAAAATGAATATTACATTTTTTTTGTATTCAAAAATTAACTGTTTTAAACTTTCTGGAAAATCTTTTAGTCATAAGTCGACTATAAGTCGACTTATAGTAAGTCGAATTGCAGTCGACTTACGGAATGTGTCTGGCTTTGGTTCGGTTTTGGACCCTTAGAAAATCCGACCCATTAGTGCATTCGATCTTGACCGCCCATCAATGAGTTGATCTAATCCTAGCCTTTAATGCCTTTCCTTTAGAGAGAACCGAAACACCATCTCCCAAACTCTTCGTTCCTCTTTCTCCGTCGACCATGCCGTTCTTCCCTTCCCTCTCATCCTCTGCTCCGTCTAGTTAACTGCTCTCCGTCGCCATTTTGGATCTCTATCTCGTGTCTAGGTATATCTTCTGCTTCTTCACCCTAATTTAGTTCAGATTTCAGTAATTCAATTATCTAGGGTTTGAGTTTTGGGTTTGTTTTTAGACCTGGTTCATATTTCAGTTCTGTTTTCATCCATTATGCCTAAAAACATCCACAAACGTCGTAGAAGTGGGAGGGATCAACCCTCATCATCACATGCTCCACAACCTCCCTCTTCTAACTTTGCATCCTATGAACATTATCTTAGAGATCATTCAGCTCTTACCAAATATCGTTCTATTTGTCAACTTAAGCCATTTCCCGGACGATAGGTTAATTTTAAAGACTTTAATCATTTTAGGCTTCAAGATATTTTCGATCATGTTCACATGACTCAATTTCTTTCTAGTACCAGACATCTCATATTATCCTCATATGGTGCATCTCTTTTATGCGAACATGAGAATCAACAAATCCAACCCTGACAATTTCTTCATTTCCTCTATAGTTAAGGATCGTCAAATCAATTTTTGTGCCGAAGATCTTTCTAACATTCTTGGTCTTTCTCGTGGTGAAATCCTCTTAAAGGATGTTATTTACGATGATCCAGCCATAGAAGCACTCTTGACCAAACCAGGCCTTCATCTACCGTTAGAATCTTCTAATGCCTCCTTCTTGGCCAAAATCATCGGTCGTATCGTTTGCTACAACATTTTTCCTAAAACTGGAACCTATAGTCACTACTCCCAAGAGCTTACTAGAGCTATCTATGCTATTATAGGGAACGTAGATGTTAAATTGGGAAATGTTATTTTCGATGTCATGACCACTGAACCCAGCACATTCATTCCTTTCAGGGCTATACTCTCTCGTGTCTTCACCCACTTTGATATTGAGTTATCCAATGAAGTTAAGGTCAAAGTCCGTCCTCTATTCAACATTTCTGCTCTTCATCGGATGAAAATTCCTACCACCCGTCATTCTTTAGAGGCCGAGCTTGCTCGCCTTCATGTGTCTTCCAATATTGAGCCTATTGTTGATCCTGGTCATTCTGAGTCTGAAGATGATGACTTTCCCTCTACCCTACCTAGCTATATCCAGAACCTCTACACCCATATTGCTGAGTATCATGATGCTGATCAGGGGAGATTTCAGAGAATAGAAGACACTCAAGTAGATCTTAGGATGAGGTTTGAAGAGATTGAGCGCACTCAGGATGACATTAGGAGCTCTCAGGAGTCCATTAGGAGAGATCTCGGTGCGATTAGGACTCATCAGGAGACGCATCTGTCCCACATTGAGAAGAGACTTGACGACATTGTTAGGATGATGCAGCACCCATCACCTCCCCCGGGTCCAGGACCATCCGAGCCATGATCTTTATGTTCTATATTAGTTTTTTGTCAAAAACTTTGAACTTAGTTGTAATGAACTCTCTCTTTTGTTGAATTATGTAGGTTTGGATGTTCTTTTTGTTTTGTGTTAAACGATATGAATCGTTGTAAACACTTATGTTTGTTTGGTTTCCTATCTACATGTGCTTTGATATATCATCTCTTATTTTTTGGTGGCTAGAGTATGGTGTGTGCTTATCTTATATTCATATTTTTATGTGGCACTTATACAGGGGGAGGCTTTCCAAATTTTTTATACTTACCTATGTTTTATGATAGGGGGAGCTTTCGCTCTCTTATTCTTTTGTTTCCCCGTTTTTGATGTTGCCAAAGGGGGAGAAACAAGTGGTTTGTGAGTATCTTTGTGTAGATTGTTTGTCAACATCAAAAAGGGGGAGATTGTTAGGTCTCATGTTATGAACCTACATCTTCTAATCTTGTTTTGATGATTACAAACAATTCTTAATATTGTTTGTCTAGTGTTTATGTTTCTTATTAGGTATTCTAGACAAACAATGAGTTGGAAGTTGGATGGATTGAGCTTACACGATCATATCAAGAGGAGGTTGGCGGAATTGTGGAGTGAAGCATCGTACAATTCAAGTTCAAGAGATCCAAGTTTAGCTTCATCCGCAATGTGTACCAAGTTGAGCATATTGAAGATCTCATAGCTTGGGTAAATTAGTTTAGGGTTTATATAATGTGTGTTAATTCTATAAAGCTCAAATATACACACACATATATATATTTGTGATTTTCGTAACTATAAATGTTTTTATGCAAAATAAGTTTTTGGACTATATTTACATCATAAACAACTTTTATTATGTCCATATAAATATTCCATAAGTTTTCAAAAACTTGTTTTGAGTCAGACAAAAATCACATGTTTTTCATAAACACGTATTTTAGTGCTTTTGCATAATATAGTGTTTTTCACAAATTATAAATGCAAATTAAAAAAATTCTTTTTCCAACATGTTTATATGTATGATTATAAACTTTTCCCAAGATTTTACATTTTTTGGAAATTGTTTACTGTTTTTAAAGAGCCCTCAAAAGTCAGTTTTTGGACCTGCACAGTGTCTGTGCACGTTCATAAGTCGACTTATCAGTTCTGATAAGTCGACTTATAAACTAGCTTGGAATATGCATTTCTTCTCTGTTAAGTCGACTTGTTCTGAAAAGTAAGTCGACTTGTACTAAGTCGACTATAAGTCGACTTATAAACTCTCGTTCTGCATCTGTTTTTCCTTCTGTTAAGTCGACTTGTGTAACCTGATAAGTCGACTTATATATAGCCGTTGGCACAGTAACGGCTAGTTTCCAGCTTTGTTTATTTTAATGTTTTTAAGGGTTTTAGTTGGATTTTTGGGCTGGTTTCTTCAAACCTATAAATACCCATGTGCATTAACTATTTCCTATTAACTAAGAGTTTTTTAACAAGAGTTTTTCAAGTGTTTAAAAGTTTGCTTATTCTCAAGTTTGGGTTTGGTGTTTGTTTACAAAGGAGGAAGCTTACGTTGCAAATTGGGGGATTCACCCTCAATCTTCTTCATCCTCTCTTTGTGTTCATAGAGAAGTTTTCCTAACTCTATTCTCTAGCAAATTTGTTTTCGATTTTCATATCATCATTTATTGCTAGTTTGTTAATTGAGTTAGAAATTGTTTATACTCATATTATCACACACATCATATTTGAGCTTGTAGCATTTCATACATCATATATTGGGTTGTGGGATGTGATTTAGTGAGTGTGAGCTTCATTGTGTTCTCACTTGTTATTTGAGAACAAATCATTGTATTTAACTTTTATTTGTGAGAATCACTTGTAATACACTTGTACACCGAGAGAAGTGTGAGGCGAGAGACGGGGTCAAATCCAATAGGAGTGGCGTCGATTGACGAACCTAGGGAGAGGTTGTAATCGAGCACTTGAGGAGGAGGACACGGGCTAGGTTCCTACACTTAGTGTGTAAAGTGTGATTGTTGAGTGATTGTGTAGTGTGAGAGTTTTCGGTGAACTTGTAAATCGAGTGTGTAGAAGTTCCGGCTTCCAAACCGGATTGTGATAGTGGATATCTCCTCGAGGTGAGGAGCGGGGACGTAGGTCGTGGGGACCGAACCTCGTGAACATATCGTGTGTTTGTGTTTTGCTTAGCGTACTTTCTTTTCATCATTATTGTTCATATTCTTATCATATTTCTTCTTGCAAGAACAAATTGATCTATATAATTTTAATTAGCCATTAATTGGAAATAGATTAGCATAAGACCCTAATCACCCCCCCCCCCCCTCTAGGGTCTAACACATCCAACAACTTCGGGGTAAGATCCATATCTACAGACGAATCAGTTTTAACAGTTGGTCCTTCAGCCCCAACTGTTAGGACCGCCATGCTCCAATACCTTAAGAGCTTAAACTGTGTACGTTAGACCCTAGAGGGGGGGTGATTAGGGTCTTATGCTAATCTAATCCGATTAAAATGCCAATTAAAACTAATTAATAAATATATTCTTGCAAGATAGATATATAAAGAGTTATGTGCAAGAATATGCAATATACACAAGGTGATATATCCTATATGATAGAAGTATATGCAAGGATATATAAACAATAAGATATATCCTAACAAAGAGATATAGACAATGTATGTGCAAGGATATAAAACTAACACAAGGGTAAACAATTTAACTACAAATGTGATAGGGTAAAATGATCAACAAGCAATACACAATGGCGATGTAAGATATGAATATGAAAACAAGTGCGCCAATGCAATCACAAACAAAGGATATGTTTACGAGGTTCGGTCCTCACGACCTACGTCCCCGCTCTTCACCTCGAGGAGATCTCCACTATCACAACCGGGTTTTCTACGTTCACCCGAACAACGTTTACACCTCACAATATAATCACTATGTAATCACACCTCACACACTAAGTGTTGGTCCTAGCCCGTGTCCTCCTCCTCAAGTGCTCGGTTACAACCTCTCCCTAGGCACGTCAACCGACGCCACTCTTCTTGGATTCGACCCCGTCTCTCACCACACACTTCTCTCGGTGTACAAGTGTATTACAAGTGAATCCTCACAATTAAGCACAATATGACAAATGATTGTTCTCTCTAACAAGGTGAGAACTCAATTAGGCTCAACTCAATGTCACACAACCCACAACCCAATTATATAATGTATGCAAATACAATAAGCTCAAAGGTGTGTGTAAACAATGAGTGAAATCAAAATCAAATTAAACTCAATACAAATACTAGCTTATGGAAATGTAAATCAAACGTATAAATAGCTAGATATGAGTTTAGAGATTCTTCTCTGAGTAACAAGATGGAGAGATGAAGAGTGAAGCCCAAACAACAAGAAGATGTTCTCCTCCACTTGTGAAAAACCAAAACAGCTTTAAACCAAACCCTTAAACAAGCTTAAAACAAGCTTAAACTCCTTTTAAAATCTTTAAAACATTTCTCTTAGTTACATATAAAATCTGAGGTAAGGGGGTATTTATTTGAAACTCCAAAGGTAAGAGAAAGTCAAGAAAAAGACCAAAAAACTAATCTGCAACGGCTATAAAAATAGCCGTTGGAATCAGACTGGCAGATCGGCGGTCGACCGGAGCGGTCGACCGGAGCGGTCGACCGCAGAAAACAAAAACAGAACAGAGAGTAGCTCGGTCGACCGGTACTGTAGCTCGGTCTACCGGCACTGTAGCTCGGTCGACCGACACTGTAGCACGGTCGGCCGCTGGTACTGTAGCAGGTATATCCGATTTTATAAAATCAGTTAAAAATAGTAAAACAGCTCTAAAAATTATGAAATTTTGTGGGAAGGTTCTAGACATGTAGAACGACATGTTAGAGAAATAATTTCTAAAAAAGCATTTCCCAGTTGAGAGAAATAAATGTTTGAACACAGATTTACAGTTTCTGAAAAACTGCAGACATACATGATTTTGTAAAATCAATATGGCATAGTAAATCAACTCCAAAAATAGTAAAAACTGGAGGAAAGTTTATAAACATGTAGATAAACATGTCAGAGAAAGAATTTTTCAAATATCACTTTCCATTTGTGAAAACTCATCAGTTTTATAAAACATGCACGAACATATGCACGAACGAAAACGTGAATTTGTAAATTCCTTTAAACATAACAAATTAATTCCAAACTTGATGAAACTTTGAGAAATGTTTGCAAATGATATTTTGAACATGTTACAAAAAGAATTTTCTAATTTGCATTTCCCAATTGTGAAATCTCATTATTTTGTAAAAAGTGTTCAAAACATGAAAAAGTGATATACATGAAGTTTGATGTTTTGACATAAACAATGTTTTGAAACTTTGCACAATGATTATATAGACTTAATGAAATATGTATATGATGATTGTTAAGTCTATAAACTAAGAATACAATATTTGAGCTTAGAAACCAAATACGTGTGTGTATATGATATTGAGCTTAGAGTATATAACACACATAATATAAAATCTATAAACTACATTACCCAAGCAATTTTGATCTTCAATAAGATCTTCTTGGTAAACTCACGGATGAAGCTTGAACTTGATCTTTAACTTTGAATTGCAATGCTTCACTCCACTATTCCGCCAACCTCCATTGGATATCATCGTTGTAGCGCATATTCCATCCAACCTCCAACTACGTTGTTTGCCTAGAATAAATACGAAAACGTAAACACTAGACAAACAACATTAGAAGTAAATTGTTTGTTAAACATCATCAAAACAAGAAGGCCAACAGTGTATACTCCAACAAACGTACGAGTATAAACTGTGTTAACGACAATCGATCCGAAACCCTAAGGTCAACGTCGGTCAACGTGTGATCCTAGGTCAACGCCAGTCAACACGTTGTGATGAAAGTCAACGCAAGGCAATCCGAAACCCTAGGTCAACGCCGGTCAACGCGTAACTCTAGGTCAACGCCATTCAACGTGTTGCGATAAAAGTTAACGCAAGTCAATATATTGTGATGGAGATGGTCAGTTCAAAATCAACTCAACGATACGAGCCAAAATCAGCTCATCAGTTTTGATTCAAGACTTCGACGACGACCAGACGATAAACGCAATGCCGGAAGAACTTCAGCTATTCATCAAAATAGACTAAAAATCGAAGGAGTCAAAAATCAAAGATAACTACAGGTCCTTTTATACCGACTGAAGGTTGGACCGATCACATTCAAAGTATTCCAGCCTTCTCTATAAAAGAATGAGACTGAAACACTTTGGAGGGGGTATCTGTAAGTATCTAAAATTACTTACAAGCCCTCACACGCAGCTCGAAGAACAGAGAAGACGATGAACGTTGCTATCCGAGTCACAGAAGCTTAATCGACATTGACAAACGCATGAAGTGAGTCGACGAACCATGCGAAGCAACAGAATTTCGGAATAACCGAAACACGAATGAACCGGGAGCTGCACGTCGCTTACGAAAGATGAAGCGCCCCTCGTGTCCCATTTACTCTACACATGATTCAATCATGAGAGCTTGTAGATCTCCTCGTCGGCTTTCCGATGCATTCTGGATCGCATGATTCCGAGTCGGATGATGAAATACGGCGAAAACGAATGGAGCACGCGAGACCAAGCCCTGAGCCAAACCAAGACACAACATGGTGTCTCGGCCAAGCCGAGACACCCATGAGTGTCTCGGCTTGGCCGAGACACTCACAAGTGTCTCGGCCAAGCCGAGACACCCCTTGGTGTCTCAAACATTGTAGAGTTGTTTTACCTATGATGCGCTTTGAATTTGAAGAAACTCAAAAGATAAAAGTTGTAGAGCTCCTTGTTAGCTTTCTAACGCATCTTAGATCAACTCATTTCGAGATCGTATGAGAGAGATAATGCTAAAATACCAACTGCCTCAGAATTCCGAGACAGTGTTGGTGTCTTGGAGAAGAATGGAAATTTTAGCCATGATTTAATTCGAATATGAAAAATCTCAAAAGACAAAAATTGTAGATATCTTCGTCAGCTTTCCAACGCATCTTGAATCATATTATTTGGAGGTCATATGAGGAAGTTAGGGCCAAAATAACCAAGACACCCAGAGGTGTCTCGGCCAGGCCGAGACACCCACGAGTGTCTCGGTCAAGCCCAGACACTCACAGGTGTCCGCAGACTCCAGAATGTTGTTTTTGGCTGTTTTGATCCGTTTTTCAACGTTAACCACCTGGATTTGTTCCAACTGATCTGAACCTATCCAAGAACGTGGTTAAGTGGTTACAACTGAGGATAAGAGGGAATCGGCCGTTCTTATCCGAAAACAGGGGTCCCTAAGCCTATAAATACAGTCCCAGTGCCTTCATTTTTTCAGAGCTGGAATTCTCGAGCGTCGTCGAAACCCTGCGGAATTGAGGACTGAAGAGCCACGAATTTCAGAGAGGAGGAGGAGAGATCGGATCGAGTTCGTCAGCATAAAGAAGAGGAGCTCGTCAGATCTATACTTTCCGGTTCCTTCCTTGATATCGCCCCGTTGCGGTGATCTCGAGAAGATTGGTTATCTCGCCATTGCCGAGATAACTGTTTCGGTTTCTTGATTCCTTCGCGAATCAACGAAGCTCCGGATCTGATCTGATCGTTTGGTGGTCCACGGATATCAATGTCCCCATCACAGGCCAAGATCTCACGCAAGCAGCGGGCGATAAACACCCGTTGCGTTATTTGACGAGAGCTGTAATTTTTATTTTTATTGTGTAAAGGTCTTATAAAAAGACCAATCTTTTTGAACTTGTTGTAACAATCGAATTTGTAATAAGTTATATAATGAAGAATACAATTTTCCACCTAAACAGCAACCCGACTTAATTAACAAGAAAAAGTACGCAAGATGGCGAGCCGTTTGCATCACACGCATGGCAAATTCACTCCTTCCATTGGCATCATATCCAGAGCCGGCTCTGAAGGAGCTCAGCATGAGCGGTTGCACAGGGCCCCCAATCTTGGGGGGCCCCCAAATTATTTTTCCTTTATATTTATATATATAGGGAGAGCAAATTTTGACCGTTTATTTCATACAACCCTTAATCTCAACCGTCCGTCAAAAACCCTACTCTTAAAAACACAGCCGACCTTCTCAAAAATCCAGATCTGGCCGCCCCCTCATCCCCCTTCTGAGCCCTCTCCTCTGGTCCGCACTCCGCACGGACCGCACTTGTCGCCGTCGGATTGTCGCCGACTCGCCGTCGGTCACTCGGTCTGTCGCCGACTCGCCGTCAGATTCTCCATCGCTGACCGACCGCCCAGGCCCAAAAATCGACTTCGGTGATCGTTGCGACGCTGTCCTCCCCCGCTGAGGCCTGAGCTCCGATTCGGAGCTCCGATCTCGCCGTCGCCGTCCCGGCGCCTCCGCTGGCCTGGCCGCTCAGACTCTGCAGACTTCGGGAATCTCCAAGACGGCGAGAATCCGAGTCTCCGACTTCTTCATTGCTGACCGCCCCGCCCGCCCCGATATTCTGCAGACTTTGCCACTTTGGCCTTTAGGAATCGCCGCCGGCCGCCCCCGTTGAGCTCTGAATCGGTGCTCCGAGTCCGAGCTTGCCGTCGCTGCCGGCTACCCCCGCTGGCCGCTGTCAAGTTCGCCGGATTTCATCAGGTTGTATTGTTCTAAATCTTTGACTACTTTCAATTTGATTGTAATCAGTAATACTTTATTATAGATATAGAAATGCCTCCAAGAAAATATCCTTCTGGATATGATAAACGCATGAAAAAAAGAAAAATTGAACAATTTGTCCAAACTCAAAGTGGAGCGCTTGATAAATTTATTGTTAGAGAAACACAAGATTTAGTTGAAAATGATAACATTAATGATTTGGGCTTGAATGAGTATGAGAATGAAAATGTTGATGATCAAAGTAAAAATGAAATTGATAAAGAAAATGAGAATCATAATGAAAATAAAAATGAGAATAAAAATGAGAATCATAATGAAAATAAAAATGATAAAGAAAATGAGAATCATAATGAAAATGAAAATGAGAATGAAAATGAGAATCATAATGAAAATGAAAATGAGAATGAAAATGAGAATCATAATGAAAATGAAAATGAGAATTATAATGAAAATGAGAATCATAATGAAAATAAAAATGATTTTATTTTAGGCAATGAATTTGATAATCAATCCATGCTCATGAATTTGAATATTTATGATCCAAGAACTTGGGATAATTTGGACACAAAATCTAGAGATATATTAGTGGAAAATGGCCCTATAAGAGATCTATTAGTTGAAAAAGGTCCTAAAGATAAATTAGGAAGATGTTTTTCTTCGGCATTTTACACTAGACATTTATCAAATGGAGAGAAATGTGATAGGGAATGGTTAGTTTATTCAAAGGATATCGATAAAGTATTTTGTTTTTGTTGTAAACTGTTTAAAAATGGTTTTAAGAAAAGTTTTTTAATAAATGAAGGATTTAATGATTGGATGCATCTTAGTGCTAGGCTTAAAGAACATGAAACAACTAATGAGCACATCATTAACATGAGTACTTGGCTTGATTTACGCATAAGATTAAAGAATAATAAAACAATTGATAAAAATATTCAAGAGCAAATTAATAAAGAGAAGGAACATTGGAAGAAAGTATTACAAAGAATAATTTCTGTTGTTAAATATCTTGCTAAACATAACTTGGCATTTCGAGGCACAAATGAGAGAATTTATCAAAATCATAATGGAAATTTTTTAGGCCTAATTGAAATGATTGCAGAATGGGATCCCGTAATGCAAGAACATGTTCGACGTATTGACCATGGTGAAATTCATTATCATTATCTTGGTCATAGCATTCAAAATGAATTGATAAGTATGTTAGCTTCTAAAATCAAATGTGTAATAGTTCAAAAAATTAAAGAAGCTAAATATTTTTCAGTAATACTTGATTGTACTCCGGATGTAAGTCACCAAGAACAAATGACTTTAATATTACGATGTGTCGATATTTCTACAAGCCCGATAAAAATAGAAGAATTTTTTATAGAATTTTTAAAAGTAAATGATACATCTGGACAAGGGCTTTTTGAAGAATTACAAAATGTGCTAAAAACTCTTAATCTTGATATTGATAATGTACGAGGTCAAGGGTATGATAATGGGTCTAATATGAAAGGGAGACACCAAGGTGTACAAAAAAAAGTACTTGAAATAAATCCTAGAGCATTATACACGCCTTGTGGTTGTCATAGTCTTAATTTAACACTTTGTGACATGGCAAATTGTTGTGGTAAAGCAAAAGACTTTTTTGGAGTGATACAACGCATTTATACATTATTTTCTCACTCAACAAAGCGATGGCAAATTTTGATAAATAATGTAAAAGGTTTAACCGTGAAACCATTGTCGACTACACGTTGGGAAAGCCATATTGAAAGCGTTAAAGCAATTAGATTCCAAACACTTGAAATAAGAGAAGCACTACTTCAGTTAGCAGAAACTGATAATGACTCCAAAATAAGAAGTGAAGCAGATTCTTTAGCAACACATGGAATTGGAAATTTTGAATTTTTATTAAGTATGATTATTTGGTATGATATATTGTTTGCTGTTAACTTAATTAGCAAATATTTACAATCTAAAGACATGCTTATTGATATTGCTATAGATCAAGTAAAAGGATTGATTAGGTTTTTTGAGGAGTATAGAGAAGTTGGGTTCACACAAGCTATGACAATTGCTAAAGAAATTGCTACTGAAATGGAAATTGATTCTGTATTTCAAGTAAAACGTCAAATCCGTAGAAAAAAACAATATGATGAGAATGTTAATGAGGAGACAACACAATCAGCTGAAGAATCTTTTAGAATCAATTATTTTTTGTGTATTGTAGATCAAGCTATTGGTTCACTAAAGAAAAGGTTTGAGCAATATAAAGCATATGAAGATATTTTTGGATTTTTGTTTGGTTCAGAAAAGTTAAACTCATTAGATGATAATAATTTGAAAGCATGTTGTGATAATCTTGAAATTGTTCTAAAATATAAAACATTTTCTGATCTTGATGGGAAAGATTTATATGGAGAACTAAAAATCTTACGATATATTTTACCAAAAGAAACAAAGATGGCTATTGATATACTGAATTTCTTAAAAATACGAAATTGTTTTCCAAATGCATGTATTGCTTATAGAATATTATTGACTATACCTGTTACGGTCGCATCTGCAGAAAGAAGTTTTTCAAAATTAAAATTATTAAAATCTTATTTGAGATCGACCATGTCACAAGAAAGACTAAATGGACTAGCTTTGATATCTATTGAAAATGATTTTATAGATAAAATTGATGTTAAGGGCTTAATTAGTGATTTTGCAGCTAAAAATGCAAGGAGGACAATTTTTCGATGATACTTTTTTATGCTAAAGGCTTCGATATCTCTTATGAAGGTAAGCACAGATACAAGATGAACATAATATGCAAGTATTTCTTATTGAATCCTTAGTCTCCTGGTTTATGCTAAAAATAAGTGTGGCGTTTTATTTTTGATTAGTTAGCTTTGAACTTTTTAAATTCATTTGCAGAACTGCTATAAGATTACGAAGGAACCCTAAGGACACTGAAGACTTAACTGCTGTAAATGAGCTTGCTAGAGATATTGACAATAATGTCCATTCTGGTGAGTTTTATGCGTCCATTTCTTTGCTCTTTTGTTCCCTCTTGAAGTTTTTACTTCAGATGCTCATGTAAATGATTTTTCCTAAATGCAAACTTAGTGTTTTTGCTGACTTAGTAGTACCACTAAGTTATGTTCAATGAAGGGCTTTATTTTGATCGACCATGTCACTTTCACTTTCACTTTCACTTTGTATATAGAGAAAGGCCCTGTGTTTACTTTTCGCACAGGGCCCCTAAAATCTCAGATCCGGCCCTGATCATATCTCATATCCTTGCTTTAGTTATGGCGAGAGGAGTAATGCTAAAACCACTAGAAAGCGAACACTCACGTCGAGATAATACTTGAATATTTATAGCTAACTCAACGTTTTTAGATTGGGATCCCACTTGAACTCTCTAGGCTACCTAAAGAAGAACGATTTGACGAAACGTTTGTTGATTATGCGGGAGATGATTGTTTCTGACTCAGAACTACGAGACGAAATCTGATATTAGTATCTCTCAACAATTTCAATTTCGGTTTCATTGGGCTGTCGATCAAAAAAATGTCTCATTGCCGTGCACAAACTGATGAAGTTAAAGGTTAACTAGATATAATGCACTATGTAAATGTAGCAAAGAGGAAATATTTCACATGACATTCCAAAATTTATACAAGTGATCAAGAGCTTGGAAATCCTAACCTGCACTCATACTACCACAACCATTTATGTTTCATAAAGATATGGAAACATATAGTCTTGCATACAACTTTGAAACACTCACTTCCTACTAAACAAACTCCTGAGCTTCCCTCTCTCCAACCTCTCCACCAACTTCTTCGCCCCCGCCACCTCCATCTCCGCCAGCTTTTTTAGATACCCGACCGCTCCATACGACACCATCGCTTTCCTACACTTCTTGCTCGCCGACACCCCCAACAGACACAAAACCGCGTACTTCTTCGCAGTATTCTGCGGGCTGGGATCCAGCAACATCACTAAACTCGCCACGCTCTTCTCAACCCTCTTCACCTCTCTGCAGTTCTGCGGGCAGCTCATTAGACTTGCCAGTGCCTGTGCCGCGGCCTCCCTCGCAGGACCGCTCTTTGCCTCGAGCAGTCGGACGAGCGGAATTATGCATCCGGATTCTCCAATAAGTTTTTTGATTTCTGTCAGGGTTGAGATTTTGCATATCGTGGACGCGGCAGCTTGTTGTGCGCCAGGAGATCCGTCGGTGAGAGCGTGGACGAGGCGAGGAAGAAGGCCGAGGGAGAGGAGGGTGTCGATGGGGACAGAACCGACGAGATTTCTCACCGCGGCGACTGCCGGTTCCTGGGGAAGCGGGCCGTCCATGTAATTTAACAGGCTTTTGATGCCTCCTTCGGAGATTATGCATCTGCGGAGGCTCTCGTTGCTCGCCGACAGATTCTGCAGGCACTCTGCGGCGTATTCTTTCGAGCCCAACACGATGCCGGAGTCGAGGAGATTGATCATGACTCTTATGATCCCTTCCTCTGATAAGCTCTGTCTCACTTCTGGCACGGCTGAGAGGTTCTTCAGTGTGCCCGCGGCGGCTGTTTGTGAGACCGAATCACCAGACTGGCATATCTCGATCAGTGGCCGGACTCCTCCGTGGCCGACAATGGTTCGAGCAGTGTCTGCCGACATTGACAGCCTCTGCAACGAAACCACGGACTTCTCTCGGCCGACTGCGGTCCCCGACTCTGCCAACCGGATCAGTGGCGGCAACACACCCTCGGAAATTAGCAACTGCTCGCAGCTGCCACACTCGGCAAGGCAGCAGACAACAGCGGCGGCTTTCTCCCGCGTCTTCGCTGGCGTAGCAGCCGCGAGGAGGCCGATGAGGGACGAGATGTTGGTGCGTCCAAGGACCGCCAGCACGCTCTTTTCGTCCTCTATCATAGCCTCCAGCAAGCCGTCGATGGCCCGATGCTTGGCCTCAGAGTGCCCGATCTGAAGCCGGGCGAGCAGCTCCCTGACTCTCCACCGGCTGCGGTCGCTCTCGCCGGACCTCGCCACCGCTGAGGGGAGCGTAGCGTCGCCGAGAACACCGGTCTTAATTAAAAGGCAGCAATCCCGGAGATTGAGGTCAAGCTTGCCGGAGAGAGCATCGAGGTCGCTCTGCATTTGCAACTTGCCAACGGATGGAGGCTCAGTCGAGCGACAACGGTTGGCGAGCTCGACGGCTTCGGTGAGGGTGGCGGCGACGGACTGGAGGAGCTCGAGGCAGAGGGCGTTCTTGGCGAAGCAAGGGTGGCCAGAGAGGTCGGAGAGGCAGAGCGGGGCCCGCTCGAGCTTCGAGACAATGGACTTCCATCGGACGGAGAATCTGGTGGTCGACCGGGCTCGTTCGAGGGCGGTTGGAATGAGGCTCTTGGCGCTGGAGAGGGCGGCGGTCACCGCATCCGCCGTCATCGGCTCAGGCTCTTCGTCCATTGTTGTTGACGACTGTCGGCGATGAGTATGATCTGCGGAGGAGGAGAAATTAAGTGATTTTGAGCTGAGGATAGAGGAAGAGTAAAGGGTTAAAGAGATAAAAGAGGAGCAGAGCTTCAGAGGGAAGAAGAGGGAAAGGATGAAGAATGGAAAAGCTTTATGGGTTTGCGGTAATTAATAGAATAAAATTAAGGAAGGTAATTAACTAAGTGGAGTTAGAATAAAGAGACAGTGGAATAGGAACCACGGGAGTTTCGAAAGATGTTTGAACACAGGAGCGTGTGCTATAGGTTGATTTTTTGTTGTCTCACCAACCAAATCAAGGTGATAAAGAAGCTGCATACATTCTAGGGTAAATTTCTCAAAAACCCCCCCGGATGTTTGGTCCACTCTAAGATAGCCATGAAAAGTTTGAAAATGTTACTTAACCACCAAAACTTTCCTAACCCAAAGAGATTGCCAAAGTTTCAAGGGTTAAGTCACATCCCAAATGTTTTGGGTGCTATCTAGAAATGAGCTAAACTTCTTCGTAGTTTTGTGAAATTTTTTGTCTTAAGTTCTATGAACAGACCAAATTTGTATTAATTTGTCTACATAGATATATGTATGCATACAAAGAAAAAAAACAAATATAAATATTAATTTTGATAAATCATATAAGATATAGACCAGGAAAAATCAGTATAAAGATTATTTTGCAAGGAAATGCAACTTACTGAGATTCACTTAATAAATTAAAGGATTATTATATATCGAACAATTTTGTTTCATTTCCTTGAAAAATTACATTATCATCGTCCTTTTCTTAAACAGTATTCATTCTTTTTTTTCTTTTAATTTAAGATAAACATAACCGATTAATTAATGCTCAATGATCATGACTGACGAAGTCATTTCTCCATATGAAAAAGCATCTAATTGTTAATAAATATTTCAACAACTCTTACATCGTGGTCAATGGATTCTTAATTTTCCTTATATTACCCTGGTACGTCATTAATGGGATAATTTGAAACCGGTGGTTGAATTCCTCTACTTCAAGCCAAAATTGACAACAGCAGCTCCACTTACGGTTGCTGCGTTATAAAAGGATTCGGTGAAAAATTGAACCCCTTCGATCGTGTCATGAGTCAGTCGGACTTGGACTAGTCTAAAAATAATGGAACATGATGTGCAATGCATTTTGAATTTTGATTGAGACCGCCCAACATACGTTGATTGCGTTTGAGATGTTATGCTGATCTCTCACATTTTCTTTTCTTGTCTTTTACTCTTTTGCGCCAACACGGAACGTTGAGGATGGGAGGTGAATTCATGCGGCGGCAACAATTATATATGGTTTACTTTTCATCTATTAAAATTAAAACTTCATCGCAAAAAAAACTAGTATTGAATTTTCTGTCATATTCAAATTTGTCTAGACACCACTTAAAATGGTCGCATAAAACAGTCCATATTATGAACTAAAGAGGACGTACTGTAATTTATTGAAGAGGAATCGAATCAAGAGTACATTTCTGATCCATTCTTCATGACTTGTTGAACTAGTTTTAAATTAGGGAAAAATGCTTCCGGCCCCCAAAACACAAAAAAACGTACTTCCCACCCCCAAGACTTTTTCAACGCCCTCAAAACCCCCAAATTCGTAATAACTATGCACTGAGCCCCCAAAACACAAAGCCCAAGAATTTTACACAGTTAAAGACTATAATACCCTTTATCTTTCTTATGGGTATTGATCACCTCCTCCCCCCTCCAGTGCTTCTCCCTGATGTCCCTGTCCCTGATCATTGTCGTCCCCTGCGACGTCCGCGAGCTCAAGTCCGACGAGCGCGGGCTACCTCATCCACCTCCTCCCTCCTCACTGCGCCAACCACATCGCCGCCGGCTCCCTCGACCACGCCAACGGCTGCCTCGGCGAGATCGCTGACGGCGAGGTAGCGGAGCTCGCCGGAGATCTCGTTGGAGGCGAGAGAAAGGACCTTGAGCTCGGCAGAGGAGGGGAGAGAGGAGAGGAGGGAGCCGTTGAGGAGGTTGGCGGAGAGGTCGAGGTGGCAGAGGTGAAGTAGGAGGAAGAGGTCGGAGGGGAGGGAGCCGAGGAGGCGGGTGCCAGGCAAATGAATTATTTATCAAAAGAACTACCACAGCTAGCAAAACAGTATGAAGAAGAAGGATAAGAAGTCCTCAAAGCTAGCGGCAGCAGAGGAGGTCCTCTCCCAACGCATCCGTCGACCTCTTTAGGGGCAAGAGGATTTCCGAGCTGAGAAGCTCGACGGATTCGCGGGGGGAGCTGATCAAGGAGAAACACCACCGGGAATCAGAGCCGGTCCCGACGATTCTGATCAAGCGAGCAGCGACGCCCAGATCATCGTGGGCTACCATCTCGACAGTGTTCACCAGCTCTTCTTCTTTGAACGTCAGCAACGTGACCTTGATTGATTATGCATGCTAGCTATTTAATTAATTATAAATCTTATAATATATATTCTGTTGGTGATCTGTACTGCTAGCTAGTTAGTTAACTAATCTCGTGGATAGTTATTATATTATAATGCCCGCGTCTATGGAGATTGAGAGACTAGTAACTGTAGGTTGCATTCAGTGATAATGTACGTTGCATTAACTTATATCGCATGCAATATATTCTGTTGCAGCTCTTTAATTAAGTGGTTGTTAAGGTTCTACGCGTTGGTTGTTAAGCTTACAAGTTGCTTCTTAAGGTTACGCGTTGATTGTTAAGGTTACGGTTTAGTTGTTAAGGTTACGGGTTGCTTGTTAAGGTTACGGGTTGCTTGTTAAGGTTACGCGTTGGTTGTTAAGGTTACAGGTTGTTTGTTAAGGTTACGCGTTGATTGTTAATGTTACAGGTTGGTTGTTAAGATTACAGTTAACCTTAATAACTAACCCGTAACCTTAACAATCAACGCGTAACTTTAACAAGCAACCTGTAACCTTAACAACCAACGCATATAACTTTAACAACCAATGCGTAACATTAACAAGCAACCCATAACCTTAACAACCAACATGTAAAATCGCATGAATTTTGAAAATTTCATGAAAATTAAAGGTAAAATACTATTACAAAATCCAGCTCACTCCAACCACCTAAAACAAATGTATACATCATCGTAGAAGTTCAAAAAATTGTAATTGCTTTTTATTTTAATGAATTATTATAGTAGAAGTCCAAAAAATTAAAGCTTTTTTTATTTCCTTCTTTTTTTTAGTTTTATGAATGTTTTACAGGTTGGTTGTGAAGGTTACATGTTTGATTGTTAATGTTACACGTCGATTGTGAATGTTACACATTGATTTTTAAGGTTACACGTTGGTTGTTAAGCTTAACCTTACCAACCAACGCGTATAACCTTAACAACCAACGCTTAACCTTAACAACCAACCCGTAACCTTAACAACCAACGCGTAACCTTAACAAGCAACCCGTAAACTTAACAACCAATGCGTAACCTTAACAACCAACCCGTAACCTTAACAACCAATGTGTATAACCTTAACAACCAACGTTTAACCTTAAAAAAAACAATCATAACCTTAATAATCAACGCGTAACCTTAAGAAAAAACTCGTAAGCTTAACAACCAACGCGTATAACATTAACAACCACTTAATTAAAGAGCTGCAACTGGATATATTGCATGCGATATAAGTTAATGCAACGTACACTCTCACTGAATGCAACCTACAGTTACTAGTCTCTCAATTTCTATGGACGCGAGCATTATAATATAATAACGATCCAAGAGATTAGTTAACCAACTAGCTAGCAATATAGAGCATCAGCAGAATATATATTACAAGATTTATAATTAATCAAACAGCTAGCATGCATAATCAATCAAGCTAGGCCATGTTGTTGACGTCAAAGAAGAAGAGCTGGTGAACGCTGTCGAGATGGTAGCCGACGATGATCTGGGCGTCGCTGCTCGATTGATCAGAACCGTCGGGACCGGCTCCGATTCCCAGTGGTGTTTCTCCTTGATCAGCTCCCCTCGCGAATCCGTCGAGCTTCTCGGCGTTGCTCAGCTCGAAAATCCTCTTGCCCCTGAAGAGGTCGACGGACTTGAGGTTGCGTTGGGAGAGGACCTCCTCTGTTGCCGCTAGCTTCTAAGACTTCTTCTCCTTCTTCTTCATGCTGTTTTTGCTAGCTGTGGTAGTTCTTCTGATAAATAATTCATTTGCCTGGCACCCGCCTCCTCGGCTCCCTCCCCTCCGACCTCTTCCTCCTACTTCACCTCTGCCACCTCGACCTCTCCGCCAACCTCCTCAACGGCTCCCTCCTCTCCTCTCTCCCCTCCTCCGCCGAGCTCAGGATCTTTTCTCTCGCCTCCAACAAGATCTCTGGCGAGCTCCGGGAGCTCGCCATCAGCGATCTCGCCAAGGCAGCCGTTGGCGTGGTCGAGGGAGCCAGCGACGATGTGGTTGGCGTAGTGAGGAGGGAGGAGGTGGATGAGGTAGAGCCCACGCTTGTCGGACTTGAGCTCGCGGACGTCGCGACAACGGTCGAGGATAGGGACATCAGGGAGAAGCACTGGAGGGGGGAGGAGGTGATCAATGCCCATAAGAGAGATAAAGGGTATGATAGTCTTTAACCGTGTAAAATTCTTGGGCTTTGTGTTTTGGTGGCTCAGTGCATAGTTATTACGAATTTGGGGGTTTTGAGGGCGTTGAAAAAATCTTGGGGGTGGGAAGCGCGTTTTCATGTGTTTTGGGGGTTGAAAGCATTTTTCTCTTTAAATTATCTCAAAAAAAATGATCATGCATTAAATATTAGGCGACTATAATTTTAAATGTGATCCTAGCGTAGAGGGCGTGAATCTAAAGGACTCAAATCAAACGGTATATTTAATAATTTTTCAAGAGAACAGCTGCTCTCTCAAATTTAATGAAGAAGGGGAATATGGGATATCGCAATAAATCATTTCCTAATTCGAGCAAATGAAATCATTTCATATCATTCAACAATTCTATCACTACAACTAATTCTTTTCGTTGTCTTTGATTGAGTAATAAAATTACAGCCACCATCTCAGCATGATATCGCATTAAAAGCAAAGCAATTGATGACGAATAAAGCAGTCATTTGTCATGTTTTTTAACTTCAAGTCAAAAGGTACGTAGTCACGTGCTAGCTATAGGTGATGGTGGGGGCATGCACACGTGTGGGTTACTGGAGCAAAAGCGTTCAAAAAGCTAGTAAATACCAATTATACCCTCGCCATTTGGGCAGACGCAGGAAAACCGGTAGGGGGTCATATAGTAATTTACCCCCTATGGTCCACCGACACAAGCAAAGGACCCCCGGATTCTAAATGACAAAGCAGCCCCTGAAGCCTTAGATTTCCCAAACATTCAAATTATGACAAAAATAGAAGAAAAATCATATATGGATTATTAATGGATGATAATACATGCATGTCAAAATACTAGAATTCTAATCACTGCAGTTCTTATACAATTATCAATATAATCAGTATTACGAGTGCATGCAAAGGACTATTCTGTCTAAGAAAAAAAAAGTACTATTCAAAATACCATTCAGTAGGAGTGAAGTCTAAGAAATATTGTTAAAAGTAAAACAAGAAAGAAAAAAAAAATTAATAATCAGTCCAAAAAAAAGTAGATAGAAAAACCTGTTGATGATGTTTCTTGGCTTGGAAGAGAAACTTGGGCAGTCGAAGAAATGGGACGTGCCTCCACCATTGATTTCTTGAGCTTAAAGAAGAAAAGAAGGGGAGCCCACAAGATCAAAAGCACAAGTAGGGTGGAGGAGAGGAAACACAACTGATCCCAGGATCTCCCATGCATTAATTCATAGAATTCGAACTTGGAACCAAAGCCAAGCTAGTGAACTTATGAGAGGAGAGAGAGGATGGGTGGTTCTGGGTAAATTGTGGGTGGTACTGTTTAAATTGAGGGATTGGACGGAGGAGATGAGGTGGATATGAGGGCCAGGTTCAAAAAATTTGAAATGGGGGTTTTTTGTTTCACCGAGGCAGCGGGCTGGACTTACGCTTACTTTGAATTGTTGATGAGGTGGGCCCTGTGTATATTGGACCGTATGAGCTTTGAGCCCAACGAATGGGTCACCAAAAAGGATTGACCCAATAGCAAGAAGGGCGCATAGTGCCCTCAGTGGGATCCTCTACTCACAATAGCAGAGTCGAAATTCTTCCGACTCCTCCAATTGAAAAAAAACGCATCAGGGTTTAGGGACACCCTACTGCGAACTACATGTTTAAATGCTATATATCTCATAATTAGTACTTTTCTTGCCACCAAAATTGGAAGTCATTGGGTAACACATCTATTTATATTTATATATTTACCCTTTAAAAGAGGGAGTTCATGGAAAACTACCTACCCTAAATTGCCCTTCAACAAATTTAAATATACCAAAGTTATCCCTCTACATTCAATGATATGTTAAAAGGGAATTAGTTAATGTGAGCAGTAATAAATAATTTGATATAATAAATAATTTATGAAATTATTTAATAAATTTCACTCGCACGAGTTTGGCGTCGACGGTTTCACTCGCATGAGTTTAGTGCTTTTGAGGAGATTTATTCGTATAACACCTTCTTTGTTTTTATATTTATATAATAAATAAATATATGTCTAAAATGGTTCCGCCTCCTTTACATTTTGAGAGGGGGCTATCCACAAAAAGGGTCGGCCTTGTTATTCTTTTCAGTTCTCCTTCCACGTTTCTCCTCTCTTTATAGAAATCAAAAGCCCTAGAATCTCCCTGTCGGTTACGCCTTCTCTCCGGTAACGCTTCTCTTCAGCCAGCGCCGTCTCACGATCTTAAGCCATCAATTGCTGAAGATGATTACTGTTGTCATCATCATCAACGCAACGCCTCCGCCATCTTCTGAGTTCTCAAATTTGCCATCATCTATCTCTCATCGGCCTGCAGCTTTGGAGTTTGGCATTGGACAACTTTTTATTCTACTTTATCGTTGTACTATCTCCCTTTCGCCTCTCTTTTAATTGTCGACTTGTGAGGTCAATTGATGCTGCAATCTGCAATGATGAACTTTAGAGCAGTTTTAAGTAGATTTTGTTTGCGGTTTCTCAATTAAAGACTAGATTCAATTAATTTAACCTTCATTTGAATTTCCTATCTTATTTTAGGACTTTGTTTTGCTCTTAATTTCTTTGAATTTGTAAGACTGGGTCATACCTTTTTCGTGTTTTCATTTGATGGAGCTGTCTTCTTATGGGGTCTTAATGTTTATTTGTCAATAGATAACTAATGCAAATCCATTTTACTAAAGAACCATTGGTGAAGGATTTAACATTGCAATTTCAGTAAAGCTACTTCTCATGATTCTTCTTTATATTGTACCTGTGAGATGAGATGTTAAAATTTGCTTTTCTTTTAACAGTTTTGGAAGGTGAGTGCATGTGATATATGTGAGATTGCTACGAATTCAGTTTACCAATCTGGCTTTTCACATGCTCTTAAGGTATGTATTCAAATTGATTCTATTGAAATTGATATAAATTTTCTTGAAGGATAGTACTTAACTCCAGATTGTCAGATAAAATTACACTTGTGACTTTATGGATGTTAGCTCTGGGAATCTTTCTATCCAAGTCACTGATGATAATTGACAATTCTATGTTAATGTGCATATCCTATCAACAGTACTATCGCTTTGGAAATATATTCAAATTGATTTTCTTGATCATAATAATATTAAGCATATATCAACTGTTTAAATAATTGGAAGCTTCCTTTGTAATGAATGGTTCCGAAAATTATTGAACAGCCAACATCAAAACCACACTGATATATCCATCAATTGACAATATAGAAAAATTATATTGATGACATACTCTGCATCAGGACATAGTGACTACTCTCTTCAACAATGACAAGCAGATCTTATTGTTTATTGTTTTATTATTTACTACTGACGTCCTAATCCATGTCTCAAACAACAAGCTGACCCCAATTACATTATATAAGAGGGTTGTGGTATCTCAATATCTTTTTCTATCTTTCATTTAGTAACAAAGCAGGGCTATACTGTTTTTGTAGCTAAAACAGCAATTCTAATCAGAAGCTAGGCATGAAAATAAAAACATTAGCAGAGAAATAGCAAATAGCATATTAACATCGCATACTTAGTTGTAACAAACTGTTTCAATGAATGGTGGCTATGCCATCATAAACTGATAGCTAACTTACCATTCAATCTTATCAAAAAAAATTCGGATGGTTTGGGCATGGGGAGTCTCAATGGTCTTGTGTTTCATATAGGCTAACACAGTGAACCATATCATATAACGCAAATCAAGTTTAAATTCAATTTTAAAGGAGGGGGGGGGGGACCTAGGCCTTTCACTGATTTCCTGATCCTTATATATGCTTCCATACATTTGATCCACTTGTTGTCATATCACTTCGTAAAAATTTTCATTTACCACCCATGTCAGTAGAGCGTACTGCAAGTGAATGTCGTTAGCAATGCATATATTAGAACATTACTCATGAATCTCAAAATGTTTCTAGATGTGCGTGACTAATTAATAGGACGCTTAGAGCAGTTACATCAAAAATATAAAGAGATGGTTATATGTGACTGATATACACCAAAGTAATGATTATTTTCTCAAAACAAAATTATGGGTTTGTAATTAAGAATTAAGCAACATGATCTAATTACTCAATTCTGTAAAATATACAGACCATGGTATATGATCAAATAGAATAATTTACCAATATACTTATTACTGAAGTATTCTTACAAATGTTTATGCCTTAAAATATTACAGATTTCATGTTGTCCTAGGATTTAACTATAGTTTCTACCAAGCCAGGTCCATACTGCCTTTGATTTATTGTACAGAATAACAAGTTTTTTCCCCCATGATTATGCTTAGGCATTTGAGGAAGCTGTTTAAGGTGGATCCGGCGAATTTTATGATGGTCATTTGTAGGAATGATGCCTTGAGAGAGCTTTCATCTCCAGGAAAAAGTGGGAGCTTCTTCCAATTAACACAGAATGATCGGTTCATGATAAATACGGTGAAGAAATCCGAAGTAAAGGTTGATTAGCTTAGCTCTTTCAGCCTAAAATCTTTTATTTGGTCTTTCCTTTATGGTGAATGTTGACTCTCTGATTGGCAGAAATGCTCATGACAGAATTTCAATGCATTCGTTTGTTTCAGAGCATTACTTGTGGAAGCCATATATTAACAAACCAATAGTTGAAATTCTGAGTAACAAGTAGATTCTCTACCCTGGATGAATTTACATTTCAGTAATTTATTCTTTTAGGACATCTTTTGGCTATATATAGGGTCTCTGACAGTTGAAACCGAGTCAATAGACCAATGGAACTATAGATTTTTAGGGCTTAGTGAATCAGGGAAAGAAGATTATGAATTTCCACAAGTTCTGTCACTATTATTCTCGATCAGTTCTTAAGAAGACCATTCAAAAGAATGAGAGTTCGCCGGATTCTACGAAGTTACACTGAGCGCATATTCAAGTACTCAAATTGTAGCCATTCATGCTTTATCCTTGCACATGTATACATTGACAGATACCTCGTGCAACCAGGTGTCTAGGGCTGAGCATGGTTCGGTCCAAACCGAAAAAACCGACCCAAACCGATCCAAAAAAATCGGTTTTATGAGTACGGCGGTTCGGGTCGGTTTGAGAACTTTTTAACCCGAACCGATCCGAACCGACCGAATATAGTGTAATACTACTCATTCTGATCTCAAACCCTACCCGACCCGTTCCCAAAGAGTCAAAGACTCAAACTCTAAACTCATTTTATGGATCATTATGGGTTGAAAACAATATCATTATATCAGTGTTTAATGCTTCATAATCTCCTACTTTGTTGATTTTTTTCTTTAACACGGTTTGTTGTTTGATGAGAAGTTTGATGAAGTTAGAACCGAACAAACCGAACCGAACTGCACCAAACTGACTTGCAACAGTTCGGTTCGGTTTTGAATTATAGGCGGTTCGGTTTGGTTGTTCAAATTTTGGTAAAAATCAAACCGAACAGACCGTTGCACACCCCTACAGGTGTCCATCTTTCTTGCCTCAATGTTCATCGGTAGCTAATGACAAGTGTGGTCATTGTAACAAAATTCATTGATGATGCGTAAGTATTGCATGCGTTCTTCTTTCCAAATGTTTTGACTTTGGATTTAGTTCTAAACAAGTGCTCATAGTTCTTTGGGAGTCTTCTGTTAAGTTTGTTACATTTGTTTATGTCATAGAATATATCATGTTTCAATTTCTTTTTTATTAAAAAAATTCCTCTTTCATGCTTGCTACAGTACACGTTTTTTCTATTTTCAATCCAAGTGCTTCTTTGCCACTCATTTATTGTGTTTCATTAACAAAGTCATTTGTTCATTGACCTAATATAGATAAACTATGTTTATAATATCTTCATTTTATTAACTACTGCCAAAAAATGTTTTCCAGATTAGCAATTACTAAATTTCGTACTTGAAAACTTTCATTTATGTGGTAAAAAAGGAGAACAAGTGGTTGCTTAACAGAGCCTTCTCATCACCATGCATCAGGACAAGCCAAAAATGCAGGCAGCTTACTAAAAACTCGAGTAGCAAATGATTCAAAAGAAGCTTTGATGAGTCAATAGTTCTATATGTCATTGCTATTAGCCAGTGATAAGTCAGCTTCAGTGGACCTATGCTACATTTGAATTTCATTCTTATAAGATGGTTGATTGAAACTCAATGGTGTATATCAAATGAAATTCTTTAATAAAATTATTCATTGTTTTCTATTGTTAAGGACGCAAACAATCTATTTAATCCTTTTTAATTTTTAAATTCTATCTATATGTTTGATACATGGTTTAATTTAAATAAATCTTAATAAAATAAATCAATAATAAAATAATAAATAAAACAATTTACCACGTGCATTGCACGTGTAATCTAACTAGTTAATGAAAATACGCAACTATACGAAGTATGTTCCTACACCCTCTCATTAATTGCTCTCTCATGAATGCCCACTTTAGTTTGTGATGTGGGAGATATCAATCAAATCAAATTCCTAACAGATCAACCAGAAAAAGGAGCAGCCCTCTTTCCCCAAGCCGAGGCTCACACCAGGGTTTTATCACCCCCTCCGAGTGTGAGGTCGAGAGTGCCTGCCTTCACCTGGGGGGGTCAAAGTTGACGAACGCTGCCGCTGAGATTGGTTCATTAATTGTGGATTTGGATCCTCTCCACTACAAAAAAGTAGTGGAGAGACCACTACTTTTAATCTCAAGCGTTGATTATTTAGTAGGCGGTTATGATACAATCTAAATCTAACACTTACCATACCCCCGTGTATTGCACTCATTCCTAATTTGCACTAAAAGAAAAAATCATAACCATCAACTAGATAATCAATGGCTGTGATTATGTAGTGATCCATCCACTATTTTTTTTGTAGTGGAGAGGATCCGAATCCATTAATTGTAGCCCGCCCACTCCCTCTTAAAGAGAAATCATCGGAGCATAAGAACCTCACGTGATTTTTTTGACCATTTTTTCTTCTTGTTATTTAAGCCTGTCAATCTATTGATTGTCCGTTCCTTGATACTTTACGGGCTTCATCATTCTTCTTATCAGTACCTCAACCTCGGCCGCTCAATAGTTGGACTTAGATGCTTTTTTCATAAAAAACTTATCCATTTAGAGAGGCGACAATCTCAAGATATGTTCAGAAGCCTGCGTAAGGCTCGATGGTGATCACTAATAATGAGGAAAATGGGAGCAACATTATCGATTCGTATGGTCTGTTAGGATATATGAAGCCTAACTATCAGACATGCCCTATACTTCAGAAGAGAAGAGGAACAAAGTTGGAACAGTAGGAACAGGTTCGACGACGACGAAGAAGAAAGTTTTCTGCATCGCGGTCGACTGGCTATGGCGCGGCGGTCGACCGACGACGTGTACAGACAGGCACTAGGTTGAGGAGCAGCTCGCAGTCGACCGAGCATGGCGCTGCGGTCGACCGCCAAAAGTCCAGAGAGCCAGGCAGATTGCAGTCAGCTTCGCGGTCGACCGCACATGGCGCTGCGGTCGACCGCTCAAAGTCCAGAGACTCCGATCAGGTCTAGGATTCGTCACGATCGACCGGATTTGGTGCGGCGGTCGACCGGAGTTGGGTTTTGGCCCAGTTTCGAATTTTAACCTGTTTTGTTCTGTTTCCTTTTTTATTGGTTAAACCCTTAAGTCTATAAAAGGGTTGTTTAGGGCATGATGTATTAAGACGAAAAATAGTAAATTTTTCTCCTGCGGCGGCCGTGGACATAGTTTCTCACATTGAGAAGCGAACCACGTAAATCTTATGTGTTTGAGATTGTTTGATTTTTTCTTTCTTCTCTCCTAAATATCTATTTCCAAATCGCATCAGGGGGGTTGTGCATCCCCAACAAGTGGTATCAGAGCGACCAGGTTCGGCGCGAACGATTTGAGGTCTGAGACAATCTGAGAAGGAAATATCCAAGATTGAGAAGTTTGATGGAACAAACTTCGGGTTCTGGAAGATGCAGATGGAGGACTACCTCTATCAGAAGGATTTATACCTACCATTGGGAGAGAAGCCAGCGGATATGAAAGATACAGATTGGAAGCTATTGGATCGAAAGGCCCTTAGAGCGATCAGGTTGACCTTGTCTAAATCAGTAGCGTTCAACATCAAGAATCAAAATACGATGGCGGATCTGATGGCGGCATTGTCCAGTATGTATGAGCAGCCCTCTGCGGCGAATAAGGTACATCTCATTAAAAAGTTGTTTAATTTGAGGATGTCCGAGAACCAGAAATTCAAGGAACACCTGAACGAGTTTAACGAGATCACGGATCAATTAAACTCGGTCAATATTCAGTTTGACGATGAAATCCAAGCCCTCTTGATACTTGGTCAATTACCCGACAGTTGGAAGGGTACCGTTATCTCGATTAGCGGATCATGTGGCAAATCAAAACTAAAGTTTTCAGAGGTGGTGGACATGATAATGACTAAGGAGATTAGAAGGCAAGAAGAAGGGATTTCTAATTTAGGGTCGGCGTTGAATCTTGAGAGCAGAGGAAGAAATAGAAACAGAAACAGAGGAAATAGCCGGGGAAGACCTAACTCGAGGAACGGAAGGTCAAAGTCCAGGAACCGCAAGGGTAAGAAGGAGATCGATTGCTGGAATTGTGGCAAGTTTGGCCACTATGAAAATCAGTGCCGAGAACCCAAGAAAGACAAGGAGAACAAGACTGAAGTGAACGTGGCCTCAGGGGAATCAGATGATGCCCTAATTTGTTCGTTGGAGAGCAAGACTGAATCGTGGGGTGCTGGATTCAGGAGCTTCGTTTCATGCTACCTCAAATAGAGATTTATTTGAGAACTACGTTTCAGGAAACCTAGGTAAAGTCTATCTTGGTGATGATCAGCCCTATGATATCGTTGGCAAAGGAGTCGTGCAAATCAAGCTCAATGGATCTACATGGAAGCTAAGCGATGTGAGACATGTTCCTAGCTTGAGGAAAAATCTGATTTCCATAGGACAATTAGCGAAAGAGGGATACGTATCAACCTTTGCATGTGATACATGGAAGGTTACAAAGAGATCCATGGTTGTTGCCCGTGGTACGAAGACGGGATCTCTCTACATGACGATAGATGCACGAGGTTCCATTGTAGTGGCTGAAGGCAGTGAAGACCCAAATTTGTGGCACCAGAGGCTAGGTCACATGAGCAGCAAAGGCCTAAAGGTTATGCAATCGAACGGGAAGTTACCAGGTTTGAGATCGGCTGATATTGACCTATGTAAAAGCTGCATTCTTGGGAAACAAAAGAGAATAAGCTTCAAGAGGGTTGGCAGGACTCCTAAAGAAGAGAAGCTTGAGTTAGTTCACACAGATGTGTGGGGCCCAGCATCAGTTCCATCTACCGGCGGAAGGTTATATTTCGTGACCTTCATAGATGATCACTCGAGGAAGACTTGGGTCTATTTCATGAAACACAAATCAGAAGTGTTTGAAGTCTTCAAGCGATGGAAGGCTATGGTTGAGAATGAGACCGGTTTGAAGATCAAGAAGCTCCGTTCTGACAACGGCGGCGAGTATGAAGACTCAGAGTTCAAGAAGTTCTGTTATGATAGCGGCATTAGATTAGAGAGGACAGTGCCAGGTACACCCCAGCAGAATGGCGTAGCAGAACACATGAACAGAACCTTGACTGAGAGAGCCAGAAGTATGCGGTTACAAGCAGGTTTTCCAAAGCAATTCTGGGCAGAAACAGTCAACACCGCGGCCTACTTGATCAACCGGGGACCATCAGTGCCTTTGGAGCACAAAATACCTGAAGAAGTATGGAGTGGAAAGCAGGTAAATCTATCTCACCTCAGAGTATTTGGATGTGTTTCATATGTACATCTGAGTGATCATGTAAGAAGCAAACTTGATCCTAAGTCCTTAAAATGTTTCTTTGTTGGCTATGGCGGCGATGAAATTGGCTACAAGTTTTGGGATGAGCAAAACAAGAAAATCATCAGAAGCAGGGATGTGGTCTTTAACGAATCAGCCCTCTACAAAGACCGTGATGCAGTTCAGCCCACTAACTCGAAGCACAGTGATCCTACATATTTCGAGTCAGATGATGCCTCAGATGGAGGCAATCCCAAAGCTAGTTCTGATGAAGAAGAAGAGTTGATGGATGAGACCACTTCAGAGGGGGCAGATGATGATGGAGAGCCTGTTTCGCCCGTCAGAGAGTTGAGGCGGTCATCTAGAGTCCCCAAGCCCAATCCAAAGTATCCATCACTACAGCCCAGAGCTCATCTTAACTACCTATTATTGAGTGATGGTGGAGAGCCAGAAAGTTATGATGAGGCCCTTCGAGTGGATGATGCGAGCAAGTGGGAGCTCGCCATGAAAGATGAAATAAAATCCTTGGACACCAACAAGACATGGGAACTTGCAAAGTTACCAACGGGAAAAAAGGCCTTGAGCAATAAGTGGGTGTACAGAATCAAAGAGGAACATGATGGTTCCAAGAGATACAAGGCCAGATTGGTGGTTAAAGGATTTCAGCAGAGAGAAGGAGTTGATTACACAGAGATCTTCTCTCCAGTAGTCAAACTAACTACCATCAGAACAATCCTGAGTATTGTTGTAGCTGAAGATCTACATCTCGTGCAGCTAGATGTAAAGACAGCTTTCCTCCACGGTGATCTAGAGGAAGAGATATACATGCAGCAGCCAGAGGGGTTTACTCAGAAGGGAAAAGAGAAGATGGTATGCAGATTGAAGAAGAGCTTGTACGGCCTAAAACAAGCTCCAAGGCAATGGTACAAAAAGTTCGATGGATTCATGCACAAGAACGGCTACTCCAGGTGCAATGCTGATCATTGCTGTTTTGTCAAAGAGTTTGGCAAGAGTTACATCATCCTGCTCCTATATGTCGACGACATGCTTGTAGCCGGTTCAGATATGAGAGAGATCAAGAAGCTGAAGAAGCAGTTGTCGAGTGAGTTTAACATGAAGGACCTAGGCGTAGCGAAGCAGATATTGGGAATGAAGATCAGCAGAGACAAACTCTTAGGCACACTACGTCTATCTCAGGCCGAGTATATTCGACGGGTGCTTGAGAGATTCGGGATGAGTGGTGCTAAGGCCGTTAGCACACCGTTAGCTAGTTATTTCAGATTGACTAAGGAGTAGTGCCCCGAGACTGATGAAGAGAAAGATTACATGGCTAAGGTTCCTTATGCTTCAGCCATCGGAAGCCTCATGTACGCCATGGTATGCACGAGACCTGACATTGCCCATGCAGTGGGAGCTGTGAGCAGATTTATGTCAGATCCAGGAGAGCAGCACTGGGAGGCAGTAAAGTGGATTCTGAGATACATGTGAGGTACTATAGAAGATTGCTTATGCTTCAGGAGAGGCAAGTTAGTCCTACAGGGTTTTGTTGATACAGACTATGCTGGTGAGATAGACCAGAGAAGGAGCACTACAGGATATGTATTCACTTTGGGCTCTACAGCTATTAGTTGGGTTTCTCAGTTGCAGAAGATCGTTGCTTTATCTACGACAGAGGCTGAATATGTTGCTGTGACAGAGGCAAGCAAGGAGATGATATGGTTGCAGGGTTTCTTGGAGGAGCTGGGACAGAAGAGTGAGAAGAGTGTCTTACATTGTGATAGCCAGAGCGCAATTCATTTGGCAAAGAATCCCGCTTTTCATGCAAGGACCAAACACATACAGGTCCGCTACCACTTCATAAGATCAGCGTTGGACGAGGACATGTTAGAACTTGTGAAGATTCAAGGAAGCAAGAACCCAGCTGATATGCTTACCAAGGTTGTCACTACAGAGAAACTGAAGTTGTGTTCAACTTCAGTTGGCCTCAGCACTTGATGATATGGAGGCCGTCGCCGCAGAGAGAGCTGAAAGAGATTGATAGTTAGTCTCCAAGTGGGAGATTGTTAGGATATATGAAGCTTAACTATCAGACATGCCCTATACTTCAGAAGAGAAGAGGAACAAAGTTGGAACAGTAGGAACAGGTTCGACGACGACGAAGTTCAAGGAAAACGACGAAGAAGAAAGTTTTCTGCACCGCGGTCGACCGGCCATAGCGTGGCGGTCGACCGACGACGTGCACAGACAGGCACTAGGTTGAGGAGCAGTTCGCGGTCGACCGAGCATGGCGCTGCGGTCGACCGCCAAAAGTCCAGTAAGTCAGGCAGATTGCAGTCAGCTTCGCGGTCGACCGCACATGGCGCTGCGGTCGACCGCTCAAAGTCCAGAGACTCCGATCAGGTCTAGGATTTGTCGCGGTCGACCGGATTTGGTGCGGCGGTCGACCGGAGTCGGGTTTTGGCCCAGTTTCGAATTTTAACCTGTTTTGTTCTGTTTTCTTTTTTATTGGTTAAACCCTTAAGTTTATAAAAGGGTTGTTTAGGGCATGATGTATTAAGACGAAAAATAGTGAATTTTTCTCCTGCGGCGGCCGTGAACGTAGTTTCTCACATTGAGAAGCGAACCACGTAAATCTTGTGTGTTTGAGATTGTTTGATTTTTTTCTTTCTTCTCTCCTAAATCTCTATTTTCAAATCGCATCAGGGGGGTTGTGCATCCCCAACATGGTCAACGAAAA
>BQKN01062424.1:0-41808 GCA_022839385.1 Asparagus kiusianus
CGGTTGATTGGTTTGGATTCGATTCGTTGACTTGATTTGGCAATAGATCCGCTTCTGAGTTCGAATCCGAAACTGATCTTGACTCGATCGCGATTCATCCGAGTTCGCTCTTGGTTGGATGACTCATTGATTCCTCAACCCGTTGGCTTGATTCCGCATGCGAGTGGATTCATTCCGTTGTTTTGCGTGCGGTTCGTCAGCTTCGTAGCCTCGTTAGTCCGCTTCGTCGTGTATCGTTTGGCTTCGGTGTTTGCGGGCTAACGGTCATGTTCGGATACGTCGCCCGATGGTCTGTTTGTCAATCGACGTCATCGAGCTGTGTTAAGGGAACTATAGGCAGTTTTATATGCCTACAGGTAACGACTCACATAGCACCACGGACACCACCACCACCGGTAGCTCAGCAGCAGGGGATACCAAAACTATAAATGTTCATCTTTTTAGGTACTCAAGAAAGATAGGTGGATTTTGGATAGTGGTTGCTCTAAACATATGACTAAAAATATACAATTGTTATCATCTTTTCAAAACAAGAATGGTGGTACCGTTACTTTTAGAGATAACAACAAATAAAAAGTCATCGGTATTGGATCTGTCGGTAATCCAAACAAACCTATTATTGATAATGTTTTATTAGTTGATGGTCTTAAACATAATTTACTTAGTATTAGTCAACTTTGTGATAAAGGTTTTAAATTTTTTTTGAAAAAGAATCTTGCTTAATTTATGATATTAATTTAATTACTATTATTTTTAAAGGCCATAGAAAAAATAACATATATGTTTTATTCATGAAAAATATTTCAATTGAACATTGTCTTATTGCATCATCTAATGATTCTATTTTATAGCATAAACATTTTGGACATGTTAATTTTAAACACATTTCTAAAATTTCTAAGAATGATTCAGTAAATGGTTTACCTAAAATTTCTTTTAAAAACAATTTTTGTGACGCATGTCAACAAGGAAAATGCACAAATCTTCTTTTAAATCTAAAAATATAATATCTACAAGTAGACCATTAGAATTAATTCACATAGATCTTTTTGGTCCTTCTAGAGTAGCATCTTTAAATGGAAGTAGATATGTATTTGTTCTTGTTGATGATTATTCTAGATTCACATGGGTAATTTTTCTTAAACATAAAAATGATGCTTTTAATGAGTTTTCTATATTTTGCAAAATAATTCAAAATCAAAAATTTACTTCTATTATCTCTATACGTAGTGATCATGGAGGTGAATTTGAAAATGAATTATTTGCAAACTTTTGTGATAAACATGTTATATCACATACTTTTTCTTTTCCTCGAGTTGCTCCACAAAATAGAGTTGTAGAAAAGAAAAATAGAACTTTACAAGAATGTGCTAGAACCATATTGTGTGATAGTAATTTACCAAAATATTTTTGGGCAGAAGCTGTATCAACAGCTTGTTATATATTAAACAGAGTTTTATTAAGACCTATTTTAAAGAAAACCTCTTATGAATTATTTTATAATAAAATTCCTAAAATATCTTACTTTAAAGTTTTTGGTTGTAAATATTTTATTTTAAATACAAAGGATAACGTAGATAAATTTGATTCTAAATCTGATGTAGGAATTTTTGTTGGATATTCTAATCATAGTAAAGCATATAGAATATATAACAAAAGAACTTTAGTTATTGAAGAATCTTTACATGTTTCTTTTGATGAAAATTTTTCAAAACCACCCATTGTTTTAAATAATGATGATGATATAATTGATACTATTCATGATACTCCAATGTTAGATATTACAAAAGATGATAATTTACAAAATCATTTACCTAAAGATTTTGTAGAAGTTAAAAATCATCCACATGATTTAGTCATTGGAAATATTTCTGATAAAGTAACTACTAGATCTCATTTTAATTTGATTGCTCATACTACTTTTATTTCAAATATTGAACCTAAAAATATAAGAGAAGCACTACTTGATGATTCTTAGATAATTGCTATGCAAGATGAACTTAATCAATTTACTAGAAATAATGTTTGGGATCTTATAACTAGACCTCAAAATAAATCCATTATTGGAACAAAATGGATTTTTAGAAACAAATTAGATGAATTTGGTCAAGTTGTTAGAAATAAAGCTAGATTAGTTGCTCAAGGTTATAATCAAGAAGAAGTAATTGATTATGATGAAACTTATGCACCTGTTGCTCGTTTAGAATAAATTAGAATTTTACTTGCATTTGCATGCTTTATGAATTTTAAATTATTTTAAATGGATGTTAAAAGTGCATTTCTAAATGGTTTTATAAAAGAAGAAGTTTTTGTAGAACAACCTCCAGGTTTTGAACATGAAAGTTTTTCAAATCATGTTTTTAAACTTAAGAAAACTTTATATGGTCCTAAACAAGCACCTCGTGCTTGGTATGATAGATTAAAGAAGTTTCTTTTAATTTCAGGTTTTAAAATTGAAAAAGTTGATTCAACATTATTTATTAAGAAAATAAATAAAGATATTTTACTAATCCAAATATATGTAGATGATATTATTTTTGGTTCTACTAATAACAATCTTTGTCAAGAGTTTGCTAAGACTATGCAGGATGAATTTGAAATGAGTCACATGGGTGAACTGAATTTTTTCCTTGGACTTCAAATTAAACAATTGAAAGAAGGAATATTCATCAATCAAAGCAAGTATGCAAAAGATTTACTCAAACGCTTTGGAATAGAAAATACAACAAGCAAACCAACACCAATGAGCACTACTACATCACTTGACAAAGATAAAAATGATAAGAATGTTGATCAAAAGCTTTATCGAGGTATGATTGGATCACTTCTTTACATTACTGCAAGTAGACCTGATATTATGTTTAGTGTATGTTTATGTGCTAGATTTCAATCTAATCCTAAAGAATCACATCTTAAAGTAGTGAAAAGAATTTTTAGATATCTTAAAGATACTACAAATTATGGATTGTTTTATCCAAAACATAGCACATTTGATTTAATTTCATGTAGTGATGCTGATTTTGCCGGATGTAAATCCGATAGAAAAAGTACAAGTGGAACATGTTATTTCTTAGGACATTCACTTGTATCTTGGTTTAGTAAGAAGAAAAACTCAGTATCATTATCAATGACTGAAGCTGAATATATTGCTGCAAGTCTTGCATGTGCTCAAATTTTATGGATGAAACAAACATTATCTGATTATGGCATAAATTGTCCCATATCATCCATAATGTGGAAAATTCTAGTGCAATTAATTTATCTAAAAATCCTATTCAACATTCACGTACAAAACATATTGATATTAGACATCATTTCTTACGTGATCATGTGCTTAAAGGTGATATTTCATTAGAATTTATACCTACTGATAAACAAATAGCAGATATATTAACAAAATCATTAAAAGAAGAAATTTATGTTAAATTAAGAAGGGAATTAGGTATATGTTCAATTGATGATATAAATTAAAATTTTAAAACAAATACATATGCATACATACCCTTTATAGTCGACTAATTTGACCTATAGTTGACTACATGCACAAGCATTGCATATAAGATGTTCTGTAAATTACAGTATAGTCGACTAATTTCACCTATAGTCGGCTACTCTGAGTTAAAATCTAAAAATTAACTTTCTGTCGATTACAGTGTAGTTGACTACTTTTCTTACTAGTCGACTACTAATACAGATTTCACAGTTTTACAGTTTATAAGCTTATTGGATTTCTTAAAACTAAATACCCCAAACCCAAAACCAAATACCCGTTTCACTTAAGTAGAATTCATCTCAACCATATATTTTCAACTCTATCAATCCTAGCCACATATTTAAGATAAAATCTTCACCTTTCATTCTTTTTATCATTAAATCATGTTTAGCATAAATGTTTATCTCTTTTTGTTGATAACAAAGGGGGAGAAATGGTTATCTATATTAGATTTATGTAATGTTATAGACTCAAATTTGCATATATGCAGGGGGAGTAAGTATTTTATTTCATAATGTTTAAATCTGGTTATAAAATACATACATATGCATAAATTATTTGTTATCATCAAAAAGGGGAAGAATGTTGAATATCATGTCTCCATGATATTATTTTGATGATAACAATTTATACAATGTGTGTTATACAAATGCACTAACTTTTATATGCAGATTTCAATATCAAAATATGAACAAGTACAAGTTGAGTTTAAGGCATTATGAAGTGAAGAAGATGAAGATCATATGAGATAATGTATTTTACATTTTCTTTACTTAGAATTATTGTACAAGCCTTGATCACTCACACACACACATAAATATTAGAACACACTAACACAAGCTTAGTGTGTTGGTTAACTATAGAAATCTCCTATGTTAACCATTAGAGTTATAGTTAATTATTGAGTATTAAAACATTTAATTCATATTTTTTTACTCTTAGTAGTCGACTAATTAGAATAGTAGTCGACTACTCATGTATATGACTTAAATATAAATTTCTGTCAATTTACAGTATAGTCGACTACTCAAGTTTATGACAGAAATATAAGTCTCTGTTATTTTACAGTATAGTTGACTAATTGACATATGGTCACTACTGAAGGCAAAATACATTTTCCAAGTTTCTATCTAATTACAGTATAGTCGACTAATGACCTTTATAGTCGACTACTGAGAAATTTTCTAACTTCACAGATTCTGTTTAAACTCAGTGTAGTCGACTATTCTGTCCTGTAGTCGACTACAGATACAGTTTTTCCAGATTTTAAAGTTTAAATTTATGACTACTTATAGCCGTTTTTTAAACATTTTTAAAGTTCAAATAATTGTCTTTTCAAGGACTATAAATAGGTTATTTGTTCAGAAAAAATGCAGAGACTTACATACCCATAATCTTTGATATTTGTGCATTTTTCAAGTGTAAAAACATTCAGATTTTGAGAAAAAGAAAAGTTTCTGAAATTGCCTTTGAACATCATTCAAATACTTATTGTTTAGGCAATTTACAGAAGTTTGAATCATTCCTAAGCCACTACTACACTACACTACAAATCAAGGCTTATAGGAATCGAAATTGTTGCTTCAAAAGTTCTCTCGGTTTGTGAGAGGTGTTAATCTCTTGGTTTATAGATTGGTGTGCAAATTGGCAAGGTGTTTGTCAATTGGTGTTGTAATTTACAGGGACTTGCAAATTGGTCAAGTTTGCTTTTGATTTTGTAAGTTTATTCAAAATCATAGTGAAAACTCTCAAGCGGGATTTGCTTGGGGACTGGATGTACACCGGATTGGTGGAACCAGTATAAAACTTTGTGTTTGTGTTTGTGAATTTCTGAGATTGCCATTTTTCTTTGTAATTTATAATCTACTTTGCATAAATTTTAAAAGAATACTATTCACCCCCCCTCTAGTGTTCTAGTGTATCTATTTCAGATCCTACATTCTCCTCTTATTTCAGAACCTCTTTTGTTAGTGTCTTCTTTAATAGATATGTCATATTGTTTCCTTCATTGTTTTTCTTTAATAATATTGTGCATTTGATTCAATTGTGATATTTGTTATTTACTAGCTTGTATTTGCTTAATTTCTTTTACCTTTTCTTTTACCATGATAAATCCAACATGACTAGGAATTAATGACATAACCAATAAGATTGGAATTAATAGAAAAAATTATGCATACGTCAATCATTATGAATAAATTTAGTTAAGGTTTCTTAAAATATGGCAAGTACTTATAGGAAACTTCAGACTTTAATTGAATCATAATAATATATTCTCTTCAAAACGCACATTATTATGGTAGTTAGGCATTCTTATTCAAATTTATAGAATAAGTTTTATGATGTTAAAATATTCAATGGTTTGAGAAATCTACTTGCTTTAATGATCCGAGGGACTAATTTCAAAGTACTAAAGATTTAATGTACTAATATTAAAATAATCCCTTCATTCTATAATGTCCAAATACCCTACTTTATAAGAAGCTCATCAGATTTGAGTTGGTTACGACTCTTTAGGGCCTGTTTGTTTACTTTCCTCCACTTTCCAAAACCCACTTTCCTTCACTTTTTCACTTTCCTTTACTTTCCAAAACCCACTTTTCTTCACTTTCTCCACTTTCTTCCAATAATATTGTGACAACTCATCCCACTATATCTCATTTCATACTTTTAAAAATAAATAAAACATAAGAAATGAGTCACATCAATCAACTCATCTAACTCACTTTCCCCCACTTTTCTTCATTTTCTATCATCTTTAAAAATTACTCATATCATCCAATAATATGGTGACAACTCATCACATCTCATTAAAATTTCCTTCCATCACTTTCCTCCAAAAAAATAAGGATTACAAAGGAAAAGTCATATCATCTCATCATCCAATAATATGGTGACAACTCATCTCATCTCATCTCATCTCATTTATTTTCTCCCACTTTTAAGAATGAACCAAACACAAGAAAAAAATCAAAACAAGGAAAGTGGAGGAAAACATAAAAAATTACTCACATCAACCAATAATATAGTGACAGCTCATACTTTCCCCCACTTTCTTTTATAGCTTTGACGAACCAAACCTCTGAAAGTGGAGGAAAACATCAAAAATTATTTTCTTTTCCCCCACTTTCCCTCACTTTCTGCATTTTTTTGCGAAACAAACAGGCCCTTATTGAATTTTATTTTGGTATGACTGAACAGATATGATTATACAAATCAAAATAGTTTCAGGAAAAATACATTATAGCAAAAACGTTAGGTAAAATATCCCTTCATCTATATATATCGTTTCAAATTATGGCAAACTAAAATCTTGAACATCTAGCTATCAGATTTATTTATCTTAGAATATAAAATTAAAACAATAAAATTTGATCCTAAATATTAAAACCCACATTTGGAGTTGTATATTTAAGGAGCTGTAAATAGAAGCCTATAAGTGTTTGACCTTTGAGGAACAACAATATATTACCCTCATTTTCTTATACTTGTATTTATAGTCCGCTTGTAATTTGTAGAAGGTAAGTTTTTTTGTTTGTTATTTTGAAGGTATTTACTTGGTTATTGTAATTATATGTTTGTAGTGTATTTGGTGGTAGGTTGGGTTGAGACGAGAAGGAGAGGGTTAGACTGAGACGAGGAGGATAAGGAGGAGAGAGGAAGATGAAGAGGAGCTTGGCAATGGAGTCTGAGGTTCTTTATTGATAGCGAGTCTAAATCTTTGGAGCATTAAACCTAGGCATGTTTGAGTTGTTATTAAGGATTAAAACCCAAATAATCTAAGGCTTTTGAGGGCCAATTTTCTGTGCAGAATGGTTAATTAAAGAGGGGTGCAATAATCTCCAAGAACTCCAAAATTTAAGTAACCCCAAGAGCAAACATGTTCTCAGTTTTGTGCTTGGAAAAAGAAGGATGCTGAAGGATAAGCGTAGAGTGTTCATTGACTACTATAGGCGCTTTGCTTGTTGCGCCAAACAGCCAAAATTGCATCCAAAATTTAGAGGGTTTTAGTTAATCATGAAATGATTATAAAACTTAAAAGTGCAATCTGGATAATTATTCATTGGATAAGCATTATGATGTTCAAATATTTAATGATTTGAGAGGCCTATTTACAATTTCTCGAGGGGCTAAGTTCAAAATACCAAAGATTTAATGTACTAATTAATATCGACATAATCCCTTGATTTTAACAAATAACATGCTCAATACGATTTGATGTGTTAATAGTTACGACTCTTCACTGATAACAAATATGATTATACATATAATTAGGGTGGTTTTTATAAAATTCAAATTTGGAGTAAAATAGGAGGATTGATTTCGGCTCAAAATCAGAAACGGAAATAGAAGGAATAAAAATACAATATTTTTTGGATATCTTATAAATAATCTTTTAAATTTGAATTTTCATTAATTTTGCTTTTATAGTGTAAAACCCCATAAATTTGAATATATTGTGAGGAATAATATTAAATGATTTTTATTATGATTGATACTATTCTGAGATGAATGAGTATGTTTGAAATCGATTTGAGATCGAGTACGTACATATAAGTGTATATATATAAGGGTATGCGTGCACGAATGCATGAACTAGTCGGCAGAAAATGCCACTGGTTGGTCGACTGATGGTTTGCTATCGATCGACCGACAGGTGCTCATCAGTCGACTGATGGCAAGCCATCGGTCGACTGACGGATGCACAGAAAGCATGTTTCTGTTTTCGGGTCAGGTTTGTTTCGGTTCGGGCCCGTTTGTGTATATATACCCGATTTAATCCTTTTTCCTTCATCTTTCACATGAACTATCAGCCACCCCTCTCCCCTCAAAAACCCTAGAGAATTTTCATGAGTTTTGGAGAGCTTTGTAAAGCAAAAATCAAGAAGAGGGCGAGATCGTCGCTGTTTGGTGGAGGAGGATCGGGTCTCTTACGTTTTTGGGGAGTTTCAGCACGTTTTGAGGTGAGTTTCATCTCCTCCAAACCCATCCCCTATTTCTTTTTTATTCAAATCGGTTTATCGGATTTCTAAGCCTAGTTTATGTATAAAGATCACTTCTTTTTGAACCGTATGATATAAAGATCTAATCTTTTTGATTTAAAAAGATATAAAATGGATTTCTAGTTTTGGGTTTAAGTTTTGAACGTGATTTAACATGAATTTTGATTAAAGTTAGTTGTTTTCAAGACGATCTTACATATGTTAACATGTTAGGATTTTAGATTTATTTCTAAATTCGTATGTTTGTTTTGATGTGGTAGAAATAACCCTAAATATGTTGATTTAAGTTTCATACATGAGCTTTATTGAGAAATTTCGAGTTTTGATAAATTTATGCAAACATACATCTTTTCCCAGGAAATTGGATTTTTGCCCAGATCGGTCGACTGATCATTGGTGATCAGTCGACCGATGTTGACAATTAGGGTTTTGGTTAGCTCGGGTCGGTTGACCGGACATAGTCCACCAGTCGACTGATCGAGGTTGTTGTGCACGCTTTGTACAAGCCGTCAATCGACCGTGTTAGGTCTTATGTTTATGAGCCTACTATCTAATCTAGTTGATGATTAACAATAATTCCTAATAATGTTTGTCGAGTATTTATATTTGATTGTTAGGTATTCTACACAAAGATCCTCTGTTAGAGGTTTGATGGATTGCACCTTAATGATGACATTCAAAGGAGGTTGGCAGAATATCAAAATGAAGCCATTTACAATTCAAAGTTAAATTCAAGATCAAGCTTCATCTGTAACCAAGATGAGCTAATTGAAGATCATCAAGCTTGGTACATTAGTTTAGGTGTTTATATTGTGTGTAAATGGTTTAAGCTCAATATCACACACAGACACAATTCTTGTTTTTGAGTAATTTGGATAAAATATTGAGTTATTAGTTTATAGACTTAAATTTCTCTTTATACATCTTTTATTAAGTCTATAATATCATCTTGAAAGATTTCAAAACATTGTTTAACTCAAAAGTTAAAAATCAAGAATTGTATATACACATGTATTTACAAGTTTTGCAAAACATAGATATTTCATAAACGGGGAGTGATATTTGAAAATTTTCTTTTGTAACATGTTTATTTATATGTTTATAAAAAATTTACCAAGTTTTATATTTTTTGGAATTTATTTAATATTTTTAAACAAAATTTAAAATTAATGTTTACTGTTCATATTAGGTCATGTGCACGTTTTAAGTCGACTTACTACAGTACCAAGTCAACTTATAAAGTGTTACGCAGATAATGTTTTTTTATCTGCTGAGTCGACTCATAATATAACAAGTTAACTTATACTATATAAGTCGACTCATATCTGTTATAAGTTGACTTACAATATGACCGTTGCACAGTAACAGCTAGTTTTCAGATTTTATTATTTTTGTCTTTTTCTTTGGTTTTTGGGGTTTGTTTTGTGAACCTATATATACCCCTTACCCTAAAACTTCTGAATTTGTCTATGAAAAGTTTTAATCAAGTTTTCGACAAGTTTGTTTAAGTGTTTAAGAGTTTTTCAAGTTTGTTCTGTGTGAAGAAGTTTTCACAAAGAAGAGGCTTATATTTTCATTTTGAGGAATTCAACCTCATCCCTTCATCTACATCTCTTTGTGATTTTGGAGAAGTTTTCTAAACTCAATTATCTACCTTGTTTATACTTAAATTTTCATATTTATATTTGCTAGATTAATTCGAGTTTGATTTTATTTATTGGTCATTGTTTACACACCCACACACCCACTTGAGCTTAAGTATTTCATACATAGTATATTGATATTGTGAGGTTATAACATTGATAGTGAGCTTAATTATGTTCTCATCTTGTTTAGAGAACAAACATTTTGTATTTGTGCCTAATTGTTGAGTGAATACACTGTAATACACAAGGACACCGATAGGAGTGTGTGGTGAGAGACGGGGTCGATTATAAGAGAAGTGGTATCGGTAGTAAAGCCTAGAGAGAGGTTATAAATCTGATCATTTGAGGAAGGCGACACGGGCTAGACCAACACTTAGAAGGTGTATTGTGTGATTACAATTGTGTGGTTGTGAAAGTTTTCGGTGAGCTAGAAAACCGATTGTGTGACTAGTAAACATTTTTAGTGAATGTTAAAAACTGGTTGTGATAGTGGAGATTCTCCTCATGAGTGAGGAGCGGAGATGTAGGTCGAGGGTGACCGAACTCCTTGATCATATTGTGTGTTTGAGTTTACATTGGCGTATTGCTTTCTATATCGCCATTGTCTCATGTTTATATCACCCTTGTTTTAATTACATATTCTTGCTCATAATTTGTTGTATATCATACTTTCAAGAATAAATTGTTAATTAATTTTAAATTGATATTAATATCGTATTAGATTAGCATATACCCTATTCACCCCCCTCTAGGGTAATTTCAGATTGATGGCACATGATCGGTCGATTGGTCTGAGCTGTTTTGTGCATATTAGTTTTATTTCACGTGTTTTGTTCACACACACAATGTATGAATCACACATTGGTATACGTACGTCGTATACGAGGGTTCGCATATTGGAGTTGAGCACAAACGAGCATTTGGAGGTGCGTAATTCTATATTTTGATTTGTCATGTTAGAGAATGATGTATTTTACATTCATGATTGTTCGGATGCTTGAGTGGGTTAGTTGGTATATCACAATAAGACCATGGTAGACTACACTCTGGGTGATTAGTTGATATACTACATTGAGACCACAATAGACTATCCTCCGTTGTGCATCATTGTTTTTGAAATAGGGTGACATGCATATTTCCACAGGGCGATTGACTAAGTTAGGTGATGCCAAAGGATATTGTGAGCGCCTTACTCAGTATCATTGTTTCTGATAGAATATTACATAGACGACATTCATGCTCCCATGCTAGTTACCCGAGAGTAGGGTATAAGATTGAGGTTGTCATATACGGCATATTCCATGTGAGTTTCTTTGATCGGGATATCACACTTGTGGCTGCGCCACCTACCCGAGGGTAGTGTGAGGATTTTGACATGCTTTGTATTGAGTGAGGTTTGGAATTGTATTTCTTTTATTGTTTTATTCATAGGATTTGGAGTTAGGATTTAGCGGTTCATGATTTAAGACATGGTAGATACATGAGGGTATCCTTGTTTGAATTATTTCGCTTGACGTACTAATTCTCGTGTTGTGAATTTTTTAAATCTTAATTTCCTCTTAGTTTAGGATAGATGATTTGTATATCTATATGTACTAACTTGTATTTTTCCTACACCTACCCCCCTTAGGGGCAGTGGAGATGTTCTAGCTAACGTTTTGACGCTTGTTGTTTCTTCTCTTTTTATGCAGCGAGTCAGGTGCTCGGAGAGTCACAGGCTGATGGAGTTTTGACTTAGCTTCCATCATTATTTATTATTAGTAGTTTATTTATGCTCCACAATAGTTATGGTTTATTTTCATACATTATAGTTGTATTTCATTTTGAGAGGTTGCGTGCCTTAGTACTATTTTAGTTGACTCTTATTTATTGAGATATTTCATTTATGTTTCGGATATTAGTTGTACTTCATTTATTTTAGTTGGGACATGATTATTATTATTTTGATATTTCTTTCCTTTATCATGTTCATTGCATTCTTATCTTTATTTTATCTGCTTTGTACCTACACTTGATTATTGTTGATTCTATTAGAGAGATATTACTATGATGGTGAAACATGTTGTTACACAGTATGGGTGCATGGCAGGTTTGACATCTTAGGGTTCACCTTGGACTACAGCCTTGTGTGAAACTAGGAGCATCACAGTTGGTATTAGAGCTCTAGTTCTAGCATCCTTAGGATATTCCTGTATCGAGTCGTGGAGCTAGGATAGAGTTTTTTAGGATTCATGTGTAGAGTTCACTAGGAATTCCTAGATTGAGTGAGGAAATTATACTTATATCTTGAAAAGTACGATTTTTTTAACTATCTTACTTTGATTATAAAGTATGTTGTGAATGATATGTGATACAATTTTTCTATTGTTATATGTTACGTTATATATGCTTGAGATCTCATTTACTCTGTCTAATAAGCTCTACACCTGGACTTATAGATGTCGGCATGAGGACGTGGTCGTGGTAGAACCCGTGCTCAGGGAGCTAGGCAAGTTGATCCAGAGCCTGAGCCACAACATTCTCCAAAGTATCTGATCGATCTCATAGCACCGCTTGCAGCCCAGTTAGCAGCGATTGAGGAGCGAATGACGAATCATGTTCTACCAGCTGAATCTATTCTAGAGACAACATCATTAAATACACTGACAGCTATACTACCGCCACCAGCAGTTGATAGGGCCGTCGAGCAGGAGGCTTGGCTCCGTTTGGTAAAGAGATATCAGAAGATGAGGACACCAGAGTTCCAGGGCACATCAGATTCGTTTGCAGCCCATAAGTGGAAGGAAGATGTGGGAAGTACTTTAGATATGCTTAACATTGATTCAATCCAGAAGCAGAGGTTAGCAACTTTCAGCCTTAAGGGTGACGCCGGAGGGTGGTACCATCTTCAGTTCACACCAGAGCAGCGTATGATACTCACGTGTGAGGACTTTATTTACTTCTTTAACGAGCAGTATGTATCATCCGTGGTAAAAGCCGGGAAGGAGTTGGAGTTAGCCCGGTTGGAGTAGGGAGACATGTCTGTAGCCGATTATGAGAGCAAGTTTGTGGGACTACTCCGACGGGCATGTGGTAGAACAGAGAGCGTCAGGCTCAGATATTTTTGATGGGACTTCGTCTGAGTTTGCGTCGCTATCTTGTATCTAGATGATTTCACTTAGTGCGGGAGGTTGCTGATGCCGCCATCTCACAGGAGATAGAGACTGTCATGTTTCAGAAGGGAAAAGAAGAGAATATTAGAGCGGGGTAGTCCGAAGATAAGGGCAAGAATAAGAGACAATTTTTAGGACTCGGGGGACCCAGCAGCAGGGCAATGATACACATCAACAACAAGGTCCTCATAAGAAGGGACCACACCATGATCAGAGGGCATTACAGTTGTGTAGATTTTAGGGTGCTTGTTATAACTATCATAAGATCGGTCACAGAGCCACAGAGTGCCATAGTGCACCAACAGGAGGCCTACAGGGCAAGAGTCAGGGTCAGCATCAGAACCGTGAACATGGCCGAGGTCAAGGCCAGCAGCTGAGACTTGAGGTACTGCCAGCAGTTTCAAGGATTGAGGGATAGGTCCAAGCCATTCAAGAGATTTCCTAAGGATAGATAGTCCTCTATACCGCAGATCCTTCAGCATAGTAGACTGTAGCATTGGACAGAGTTTATATAGTCATACCTCATGACCACGGTGCAAGCGGGACCGTACTAGAAGGTACATTCCTTATGAACTCCTTCCCAGCCCGTATTCTTTTCGATTCAGGAGCTTCACATTGTTAGTTGTGCATCCCCTAGACATTCCATTGTTAGTTTCTACCCCTTTGGGTGAGGTGTCCCTATTAGAAAGTATCTGTAGAAGGTGCATTATCAACTTAGATGAATCTGAGTTCATAGTCGATTTGATCGTTTTGTGTATGTCTGAGTTCGATGTGATTCTTGGTATGGATTGGCTATCTTCCTACCATGTCAGTATCAACTGTTTCACGAAAACAATCAATTTGCAAGCATCCGATGGATTAGAGTTGGTTGTAGCGACCTCACAAGGCAACCAGTTTGCGGAGTCATTTATGGTATACGTCGAGGAGGTGTTGTTACAAGATCAGTGCTAATTTGTGTGAGACCAAAGTCATCTCAGAGTATCAGGATGTTTTTAGGACAAACCTGGATTATCTCCAGTGAGAGAGGTTGAGTTCTGCATCGAGTTATAGCTGGACACAACACCGATTCTCGTGCACCTTATCGTATGGCACCCGTTGAGATGAGGAAGTTACAAACTCGGTGAGAGGAGCTCATTGCTCAGGGTTTTATTCGCCGGAGTCATTCTCCATAGAGAGCACTGGTCCTTTTCGTGAAGAAGAAGGACAACAACATGTGTTTGTGCATAGATTATCGTGAGTTGAATAAGGTCAGTATCTGAAATAGGTATCCACTATCGAGGATTGATGACCTATTTGACCAGCTACATAGAGCGTAGTGTTTCTTAAAGATTGATCTTCGATCTAGTTATCATCAGTTGCATGTTCGGGAGATGGATATTCCCAAGATCACCTTTTTGACTCGGTATGGGTCCTTCGAGTTTCTTGTCATGCTATTTGGGCTAACTAATGCACCTTCCATATTTTTGGATTTGATGAACCGGGTTTTTCATCCATATCTAGACTAGTTCCTAATTATTTTTATTGATGACATCCTCATCTATTCGTGATCGGAGGCCGAGCACGAGCAACATCTTCAATTAGCATTACAGACTTTGCGGGAGCACCAGTTGTATGCTATGCTTAGCAAATGTGAGTTTTGACTTTCGGATGTCAGGTTTTTAGGCCACATCAATAGCAAGAAGGGCATTGCAGTTGATCCAGCTAAAGTCAAGGTCGTTCTTGATTAGGAGCCGCCGAAGACCGTTATGCAGATTCGTAGCTTTTTAGGACTTGCGGGCTACTACAAGAAGTTCTTTCAGAATTTTTCGAAGATTGCTACTCCACTGACATGCCTTATGAAGAAGGGTGTTCAGTTTGTTTGGGGGCCAGAGTGTCAGAAAGCCTTTGAGACTTTGAAGACTAAGTTGACTATGACACCAATATCGATCATTCCTAGCAGTGACAAGACCTTTATTGTCTACACGAATGCATCATTATCGGGTCTAGGAGGCGTGTTGATGCAGACTCAGAGAGTGATTACGTACATTTCACGGTAGTTGAGGATTCATGAGTAGAACTATCCCACTCACGATTTAGAGTTGACAACGATGGTCTTTGCACTTAAGACACGGAGAAATTACCTTTATGGAGTTCAGTTCGAGCTATTCACCGACCATCAGTGCCTGAAGTACCTTTTCTCCTAGAATGAGCTCAACCAGAGGTAGCGGTGATGGGTCGAATTCATTAAGGATTACGAGTTCGCGTTTTAGTATCATTCGGGGAAGGCGAACGTTATAGCAGACGCGTTGAGTAGGAAGCGTCGTCATGGGCTTGCAGCTTTGAGATGCTCATTGTATCAAGATCTTCTCACCCTCAGTCAGTTTAACTTTAGGCCAGAGATTGGTGAGAGCAGCGCATTTTTAGGATCTTTAGCCGTACAGCCGTTGTGGACTGATAGAGTGGTTAGTGCTCAGGCGGAAGACTCTTGGATTCAAACCCGAAAGGGGGAGATTTTCAAAGAGCCCAAGGCAGATTGGACTATCAGATCAGATGGGGGCCTTCGAATGAAAGGCCGACTAGTGGTGCCAGATATTCTACAGTTGAAGAAGGAATTATTTGATAAGGCACATCATACCAGGTACACAGTGCATCCAAGCACAACCAAAATGTACAAGGACCTAAAGAGACATTTTTGGTGGAGCGGCATGCATAGAGATATCGCGGAGTACGTATCTAAATGCTTTACCTATCAACAACTGAAGGCAGAATATCAGAGACCCATGGGAACCCTACAGCCTTTACCCATTCCTGAGTGGAAGTAGGCAAATATTTCTATGGATTTCATTGTAGGCTTGCCGAGGTCTAACAAAGGAAATGATTTAATTTGGATGATTGTTGATCGATTGATGAAGTTGGCACACTTCTTTCCAATTAAGACGACTGTGAGGATCTTCATCCAGGAGACATATGTGAGGATATTCATCCAGGAGATTATGAGATTACATGGAGTTCCAGAGATGATTGTATTAGATCGAGGCTCAGTTTTCACTTCACATTTTTGGAAGACCTTCCAGAATTATTTTGGCAGCCAACTATCATATAGTAGTGTTTTCCACCCGCAAACAGATGGCCAAACAGAGAAAGTCAACCAAGTGTTAGAGAACATGTTACGGGCATGTGTTATTAATTTTCAGGGTAGCTGATAGGATCATATTCCATTGATTGAGTTTACCTGCAATAGTAGTTATCAATGTACTATAGGCATGGCTCCTTATGAAGCATTGTATGGGAGGCCTTGTAAATCCCTGATTTGTTGGACAGAGCCGGAGGACAGTTTATTACTTGGGCCAGAGTTCGTGAGGCAGACTACAGAGAAAGTAGCATTAATTCGAGAGTATATTCTTACAGTCCAGAGTCGGCAGAAGAGCTACGCATATTAGAGGTGATGACCATTAGCGTTCCAGGTTGGGAACTATGTTTTATTAAAAGTATCACCAATGAAGGGTGTCCAGTGGTTTGGCAGACGAGAAAAGCTTGCCCCGAGATACATTGGACCGTTTAGGATCATTAGCGTGTTGGAGCCATTTCGTACCGGCTAGACCTTTCAGCATCGATGTCAAGTATGCACGATGTTTTTTATATTTTGATGCTCAAGAAGCTCTTACACGATGAGGAGCAGCAGAGAGTGATTAACGCACCAGACTTAGAGCTTCAGGTGGATTTGACTACCCATTGAGACCCCTGTCCGCATTCTTGCTAGAGAGGATAAGAGACATATAAATAAGGTGATCCCTTTAGTTAAAGTCTAGTGGAAACAGAAGGGAGCTGAGGAAGCTTCTTGGGAGCGCGAGGAGGATATGTGTAGTGACTACCCGCACCTGTTTGAGCAGGTATATTCTGAGTTATAGTATTGTTTGTGTTCGTATTTGTTTGTATAGCCGTATTTATACTTAACGCTAGAATATGGGTATTAACACTTAGCTCTTAATCATTCGGAACATATGGTATTATACATGGGGTTCCTTGTTTGGAATTTTTGCCTGACGTACTAGTTCTGCTTAATTAGGGGTTAAGTGGGAGTATTCACATTTTAGATATTAAGTGTAAATATTGCTTCTGATTCATATCTAGAGATTAATGGTACAAGATGTGTATGTGAGGGTTTCATTGTCTGGATTATCTCCTCAACGTGCTTTTCTTATATTATTAATCTCTAAGATACGATTGCGAAATTTTAAGGATAAAATTCTTCTAAGGGGGGTGAATGTAAAATCTTGTAAATTTGAATATATTGTGAGGAATAATATTAAATGTTTTTATTATGATTGATACTATTCTGAGATGAATTAGTATGTTTGAAATCGATTTGAGATAGAGTACGTATATATAAGTGTAAATATATAAGGGTATGCATGCATGAATGCATGAACCAGTCGATAGAAAATACCACTGGTCGGTCGACTGATGGCTTGCTCTCGGTCGACCGATAGGTGCACATCTGTAGATTGTTGGCAAGCCATCGGTCGACCAACGGGTGCACAGAAAGCAAGTTTTTGCTTTCGGGTCAGGTTTGTTTCGGTTCGGGCCCGTTTGTGTATATAAGTATATATACTCAATTCAATCATTTTTCCTTCATCTTTCACAGGAACTATCAGCCACCCTTCTTCCCTCAAAAACTCTATAGTATTTTCGTGAGTTTTGGAGAGCTTTATGAAGAAAAAATCAAGAAGAAGGTGAGATTGTCAGCGTTTGGTGAAGGAGGATCGGGTCTCTTGCGTTTTAGAGGAGTTTCAGCACGTTTTGTGGCGAGTTTCATCTCCTCCAAACTCATCCCCTATTTCTTTTTTATTCTAAATAGTTTATCGGATTTCTAAACCTACTTTATGTATACAGATCATTACTTTTTGAACCGTATGATATAAAGATCTAATCTTTTTTATTTAAAAAGATATAAAACGGATTTCCAGTTTTGGGTTTATGTTTTGAACGTGATTTAACATGAATTTCGATTAAAATTAGTTGTTTTCATGATGATCTTATATATGTTAACATGTTAGGGTTTTAGATTTATTCCTAAATTCGTATGTGTATTTTCATGCAGTAGAAATAACCCTAAATATATTGATTTAAGTTTCATACATGAGCTTTATTGAGAAATTTCGAGTTTTGATAAATTTATGCAAACATACATCTTTTTCCCAGGAAATTAGATATTTTCCCAGATAGGTTGACTGATCATTGGTGATCAGTCGACCGATGTTGACAATCAGGGTTTTGGTTAGCTCGGGTCGGTCGACCAGACATAGACCACCAGTCGACTGATTGAGGTTGTTGTGTGTAGGCTGTCTAAAAATTATTGTAGATGGCTGATCCCCACAGATTCAACAGATGATGAAAGGTACAATCTGACGTCCTTCACATCAACAAGCGGAAGTTACAATTTGACGACCTTCGCAAACAGTCGATGAAAGTTACAATGTGAAGACTTTCACAGCAACGTGCGAGAGTTACAAATTGACAACTCTCACATTCCACAAGGGACAAGTGTAAAGATTACAATATGACAATCTGCACGAAAGTCGAAGAAAAGAGATTACAATTGACGATCTCTACGAATCCAAATGCCGAAGCCCTCTTCCGCGTCCTAGAAGCTCAAAACACAGAGGTCACCCTGCACTTCCAAGGCAAAACACAGGGGTCGCACCCGCGCTGCCAAGCTCAAATGCAGAGGTCGCACCCGCGTTGCAAAGCTCAAACGCAGAGCTCACCCTGCACTTCCAAGGCAAAACGTAGGGGTCGCACCCGCGCTGAGCTCAAACACAGAGGTCGCACCCGCGTTGCCAAGCTCAAACGCAGAGGTCACCCTGCACTTCCAAGGCAAAACGCAGGGGTCGCACCCGCGCTGCCAAGCTCAAATGCAGACGTCGCACCCGCGTTGCCAAGCTCAAACACAGAGGTCACCACGCGTTCTCAGAACTCAAACGCAGAGGTCGACAGATGCAGATTTCACCCGTGTTTTTCTCTCCAGAATGCGACCCTTGCGTTTTTGACGCTGTAACACTTTTCAAAACTGTCCCATCAAGGTATGGGCATAGTTAAGGGCCTGTTATAGGGTACCTTACTCTATGATAACCCTATAAATAGGATTGGATCTTCAGCAAGCTAGGCTGGGGGAAAAGAGAGGCGGAAGAGGGCTAAAAAAAAGAGGAGAAAAAGGGGGATCAAAAGAGTGAAAAAAAGAGAAGAAGAGAGGCTTCTTGGAGAGGGTTCTTGAAGCTTTCTTGGAGCTTTTCTTGGAGCTTTTGGCTTGCTCTTTAAACTCATTTGGATTAGTTTTCTTGGGTTTCATCTTCTCTCTAAAATCAACCCTTCTTGGGGATTTAAACTCGGCTAGAGTTTCTCAACTCTCTCAAAGAGAGTTTCTAACTTGTTCAAACAAGTTTCTTTCAAACTCGCCTAGAGTTCTTAACTCTTTTACAGAGAGTTTCCAACTTGCCTAGCAAAGTCCCCCAAACTCGGCTAGAGTTACAAACTTGCCTTGCAAGTTCTCTCAAGGCGTCAAGTCAAGGAGAGAAGACCAACGCCCTACGAAGTTGAGGTACTCGGATCGTCAACGGGATACAAGATTTAAACTCCCATCGCCACAAAGAGAGAACCCAGTTTTAAACAAAGGAAAGATTTCATCCTTCCCTCTTTTATAAATCGGGGAACCGATAAAGAGAATTATAGTTTCTTTTTCTAAGTCAGTTAGAGAAAAGTTATATTGAGAGGATTGTAATCATTCTTTTTCTAAGTCAGTTAGAGAGATTAACACAGATTCAATTCTCAAGTTTCTCATAATTTCCCACGTGAACATTGTGCACGCTTTGTGCAAGCCGTCAGTCGACCGATGGCACATGATCGGTTGACTGGTTTGGACTGTTTTGTGCATATTAGTTTTATTTCACGTGTTTTGTTCGCATACATGATGTATGAATTGCACATCGGTATATGTGCATCGTATACGAGGGTACTATAAGTACCCTAGAGGGGGTGAGGGGGGGGGGGGGTGAATAGGGTAATTGCTAATCTAATCCGATTTCATTGCCAAATTAAAACTTATTAATAATATCCTAGCAATATGATGTGTACAAGTAATATATGCAAGGAAATAGGATTAAACAAATGGCGATATAAACAAGAGATAAAAGATGATATGAAAATATACAAGAGAAAGCGCGCCAATGCCTAACACAAACACAAGGATATGTTCACAGAGTTTAGTCACCCTCGACCTACATCTTTGCTGCTTACCCTCTACGAGATTTTCTCTACTAAATCACAAAAATCACTACACAATAGTTTTCCAAGTTCACCAAAAACTTTTACAATATCACACATTGTCAATCTCATAAGACACACTCCTCTAAGTGTTGGCTAACCCGTGTTACCTACCTCAAGTGTTTGGATTTACTACATCTCTCTAGGCTTTACTACCAACCCACTCCTCTTGGTATTGACCCTGTTCTTCTCCCAACACTCCTCTAAGTGTTCTTTTGTATTACAATGTATTCTCTCAATGATAAGCTCAAATAAATGATTTTATTCTCTAATACAAATGAGAACGAAAATGAAAGCTCACTCAATTGTTACACTCTCACAACCCAAATTATACAATGTGTGAAATACTTAAGCCCAAATAGTTGTGTGTGAAAACAATGAGTAATAATAAAATTAAACTCAATTAAATCTATCAAATATAAATATAAGAATCAAAATGAAAACAAGCTAGATAAATGAGTTTAGAAAAACTTCTCTAAACAAGCGAGGAATGAAGATTTGAGTTTAAACTCCTCAAAGATGAAATTTCGATTCTTCTCCTTGTAAACTCTTTTTCATAAACCAAACAAACACTTAAACTCTTAAAAAAACTGTTAAAAACTCAGTTTAAACATCCATGAACCAAAACAAATGAGTTATGAGGCATATATATAGCCTCACAAACAAAAGCAGCTCAAAACTAACCGTTACTATGCAAAATATAGCCGTTCGGTCGACTGACAAAGAGGATCAGTCGACTAATAGACTGTAGAAAAATTAGGCTAAAAAATGCTTCTGTTCGGTCGATTGATGAATAGTTCAGTCGACTGATGAACAGTGTCAGTCGGCTGAAAACACTGTTCACAGATACTGTTCACCTAAAAACCTAATTTTGTAAAATTAATTAAAAATAACAAATAAACTCTAAAAATAGTAAAACTTGGGAAAACATTTATATATATGAAGATAAACATGTAAATGAAAATTTTTTTGAAATATAATTTCTCAGTTATGTAAACTTGTCTATTTTGTAAAAACAGCATGAAACTTGAAAAGCTAATTTTCTAAATTCAATTAAAAATAACAAAACAACTTCAAAAATTGTAAATTTTGGGAAAATTTTTATTCATATGATCATAAATATGTTAGAGAAGGAATTTTTTAAAATTGCATTTCCCATTTGTAAAAACTCATATATTTTGCAAACTGTTCAAGAATACAAAATCGTCAAAACTTGATTTTAATGAAATCATTCCAAACAAGTTTTGAAACACTTTTCAATAGATTAATAGACTTAAGGAACAATATAAAATAGTGTAAACAAGTCTTTAATTCATAAGCATATTATTTTCACAAAAAGATGTATAATGAGATAAATATGAAACAAATGTGTATGTATATAAATATATCTATTAGTTTTATATTTAAATGGCTAAACTTGAAAGCGATAAAATAAAACGTGTATGTATATGATCTGAGCTTTAAGCATACCATATAAAGTAAACAACCTAGACTACAAAACTATACCCAAGCTAATGATATCTTCGTGACGTTCGATCTTGGTAGAGGGATGAAGCGCGATACTGGATCTTTGACTTGAATGCGTAAAAGGTTTCAATCCAAATTTTACCAACCTCCATGATATTGTCGTAAAGGCACAATCCAACCAACCTCCGACTAGGATCTTTGTGTAGGATTTCTAACAAGTAAATATAAACACTCGACGAACGATGCTAGGAATTATTTGTTATTTATCAAAACTAGATTAGATAGTAGGCTCATAAACATGAGACCTAATAGGTACGCGTAATAGAGTTGAGTACACACGAGCGTTTGGAGGTGCGTAATTTTATATTTTGATTTGTCATGTTAGAGAATGACGTATTTTTCATTTCATGATTGTTTGGATGCTTGAGTAGGTTAGTTGGTATATCGCAATGAGACCGTGGTAGACTACACTCAGGATGGTTAGTTGGTATACTGTAATGAGACCGTAGTAGACTACCCTCCATTATGCATCATTGTTTCCAGAATAAAGTGACATGCCTATTGTCACAGGGTGATTAAATAAGGTAGGTGATGCCATAGGATATTGTGAGCGCCTTACTCAGCATCATTATTTCTGATAGAGGATTACACAGACTGCATTCATGCTCCCATGTTAGTTACCCGAGAGAAGGGTATAAGACTGAGATTGTCATATACGGCATATTCCATGTGAGTTTCTGTGACCGGGATATTACACTTGTGACTGGGCCACCTACCCGAGGGTAGTGTGAGAATTTTGACATGTTTTGTATTGAGTGAGGTATGGAATTGTATTTCTTTTATTGTTTTATTCATATGAATTTGGAGTTGGGATTATGCGATTCACAATTTGAGACATAGTATATACATGAGGGTTTCCTTATTTGGATTATTTAGCTCGACGTACTAATTCTCTTGTTGTGAATTTTTAAATCTTAATTTTCTCTTAGTTCAGGATAAATAATTTATATATCTATATGTACTAACTTGTATTTTTCCTACATCTACCCCCTCCCCCGGGGGCGGTGGAGATGTTCTCACTAGCGCTTTGACGCTAGTTATTTTCCCTCTTTTTAGGCAGCGAGTCAAGCGCTCGGAGAGTCGCAGGTTGATGGAGTTTTGACTTAGCTTCCATCATTATTTATTATTAGTAGTTTATTTGTACTCCAAAGTAGTTATGGTTTATTTTTCAGACATTAGAGTTGTATTTCATTTTGGAAGGTTGCGTGCCTTAGTACTATTTCAGTTGACTCTTATATATTGAGATATTTCATCTATGTTTCGAACATCAGTTGTACTTCATTTATTTTAGTTAAGACATGATTATTATTATTTTGATATTTCTTTCCTTTATCATGTTCATTGTATTCTTATCTTTATTTTATTTGCTTTGTACCTACACTTGTTTATTGTTGATTCCACTAAAGTATTACTGTGATGGTGAAACGTGTTGTTGCATAGTATGAGTATATGACTGGTTTGACATCTTTAGGTTCACCTTGGACTGTAGCCTTGTGTGAAACCAGGAGCATCACATATAGAGATTGAAACCATTTGTTGTTGTTGTCTTCTTCTAGTAGTTATTTGCTTTAGCTTAGTTGAACACCTTCATAAAATAAGTCAAAAGTACTAGCTTGGTTAAAGCCCAAATAGATTTTGATAATTTTGCTGGCTATGTTGAAGTAGGAATCATGGCGGTTGATGAATTTTTTTTTATTTTTTTTATGATTTTATTAGGGTTCATTTTGGGCTATGTCACTGCAAGCTTGAGCAGAGCATTTTACTTGTTACTGTGCCTCATTAACATTAGTAATAAAACGAAACCTGAAGTTAATAAAGTACTTTGAGCTTTCCGTTATCATCATGAGATTACATATGCTCATTAAACACTAACATGATTCTCATTTCTGATATATGTCTTCATATCGTTTTATTTTAGTATATATTACTGCAAACTTGACTGAGAGTGTGGTACGTTTGTAATTTCCTTTATATATTTGGGCATTATCATACTGATTGATATTGGACATAATATGAATTCCATATAACTTTTGTTCTCCGCCGGTACTATTCAGGCTTAAATGAGGTTTTATAATTTTATTTTATAACTGTTCATTAACACCTAATACATCATATTAATTTTGGTATTTATACATGTCGCTACCTTTAGTTATTTTCCAATTAATCTTGATTTCTTTTGCCATTTTTTCAGGAATCTATCACATAATGAGAGTGTTGTATTTTAGTACCCGAAACCATCTATCACCATCTATCTGACTTCTAAAACTACTGATACTTTTTTCCTCAAGTTATACAAACTTACTAAAAGTTAATCATAATATTTAATCACGTATACTGCACGTGCATCCCCATTAGTACGATATAATAGATAGTGTTCATATAATATATTAAACACATTGATACTATATTATATTAATTAATATTTAAAAGTAATAAATTATTTTATATATTATATTATAATAAAATATGTTACAATATAATAAAATAGAGTTAATATAATTAATTAATTATAAATATTATTGTTCTAAAAAATTACTATTATAGTAATTATCGTATAATATTTTAAATTATGATATTATTAATTAATTAATAGTATTAATATATATTTACTATATAAAGGTCGTTGTTATAAAATATATTATTATATTAAACACATTGATAATATATTATCTTCATTAAAATTTAAAAGTAATAAATCATTTTGTATATTGTATTGGTTAATATATTAAAGTTAGAACATTATATTATAATTAATATATTAATATTATTAACAACATTAACTAAAATATAATATTTCATAACATGATATATTAAAAATAATATAATATTTAATATATTACACTAAATTTTTACTACATGTTATTGTATATTAATTATATTATGTTTAAATGTTATAAATTAAATCAAAAAATATATTATGATAAGATATTAAATTATAGTAAATAAATAATATAATATAGCATATGGTATCATAATAAATTTATATTATATAAGTTAATAGTATTATATACTGTTAATATATTACACTAGCTATAATATATAATATTATATAAAAATGTACATCTTATAATAAAATATATTACAATATAATGTAATATAGTATAAAATATTTAATTAATTATAAATATTTTCATTCTAAAAACTTACTATTATAGTAATTATCGTATAATATTTTAAGTTATCATATTGTTAATCAATTAATAATTTTAAATATATTTACTATATAAAAGTAGTTGTAATAAAATGTATTGTTATATTAAACACATTGATAATATATTATCTAAATTAAAATTTAAAGGTAATAAATCATTTTGTTTATTATATTATAATAATATAATATATTATTATGGTTAATATATTAAAGTATAGCATATTATCTTATAATAAATATACTAATATTATATTAACTACATTAACTACAATATAATATTTAATAACATAATATATTAAAATATAATATAATATTTTAAAATATATGACATTAAATTTTTTATTGTTAATATACTATACTACCTATAATATATAATATTGTATAAAATGTACATCTTATAATAAAATATATTACAATATAAAAGTATATAACATAATAAAATATATTTACTTAATTATAAATATTATCGTTCTAAAAAATTACTATTATAGTAATTATCATATAATATTTTAACTATGATATTATTAGTTAATTAATATTATTAATATATATTCAGTATATAAAGGTAGTTGTAGTAAAATACATTATTATATTAAACATATTAATAATATTTCATCTCAAGTAAAATTTAAAAGTAATAATTTTTTTTGTATATTATATTATAATAATTTTTTGTGTGAAAGTTGATTTTTTCATTGTGTAACTCATTACAACTTCCAGCGTTACGAAGATTTTAAAAGTTGATCTTTTTATAAGATCTCCCCACACAATAAAATAACGAAAATTACAACTCTTCTCAAACAAACGTAACAGACATTTATCTCCCGCTGATTGCATGAGATCTTTGCCTGTGACGGGGACGTTGATATCCGTGGACTACCAAACGATCAGATCAATCCGGAGTTTCGTTGATTCGCGAAAGAATCAAGAAACCAAAGTGATTATCTCGGCAACAGCGAGATAACCACTCTTCTCGAGATCGCAGCTAGGTATGATCTCAATGGAAGGAACCGGAATTGTAGATCTGACGAACTCTTCTTCTTTATGCCGAAGAACTCGATCCGATCTTCTACTCTTCTCTGAAATTCGTGCTCCTTCAGTCTCCAATTCAGTAGGGCTTCGCCGAGGCTCAAAAATTCCAGATCTGTGCAAATGAAGGCCCTAGGGCTGTATTTATAGGCATCAGGAGCTCTGTTTTCGGATAAGAACCACCAATTTACTCTTATCCTCAGTTGTAACCACTTTATCATATTCTTGGATGATATTAGATCAGTTGAAACAAATCTAGGCGGTTAACGGTCGAAAAACGGCTCAAAACAGCGTTTAATGGCTTTTTAGGTCTGCGGACACCCGCGGTGTCTCATCCATGGCCGAGACACCCCCATGGCCGAGACACTTGGGGTGTCTCGGCCTTGGCCAAGACACTCGCGGTGTCTCCGCAAGGCCCGAGGCATTGTTTTGTGTGTCCCGTCCGTTTTCGCCGTATCTTCATCGTCCGAACTCGGAATTGCGTGATTCAAAGTGTGAAGAAAATCCGACGAGGAGATCTACAAGCTCCTATGGTTTAATCATATGTGGAAAAGATGGGACACGGGGGCACTTCGTCTTTCGTAAGTGAAGCGTAGCTCCCGATCAGTTCGTATCTTCGTTATTCAGCAGTTCCGTTGCTTCACACGGTTTGTCAACTTGCTTCATGTGCTCATCGACATCAATTAAGCTTCTGTGACTAGGATAGTGACGTTCATCGTCTTCTCTTTGTCTTGGACCATGTGTGGGAATCCGTGAGTAATTTTTGATGCCTACAGATATCCTCTCCAAAGTGTTTCAGTCTCGTTTCTTTTATAGAAGAGCCTAAAATACTTTGGATGTGATTGGTCCAACCTTCAGTCGGTGAGAAAGGACCTGTAGTTAGTTTCGATTCTTTACTTCTTCGATTTTCAGTCTATTCAATATTTTTATGAATAACTGAAGTTTTTCCGGCGCTGTGCTCATCGTTTGGCCGTCGTTGAAGTCTCGAATCGAAATTGGTGAGTTGGTTTTGGCTCATGTCATTGAGTTGACTTTGAATTGATTATCTCCATCGCAACACGTTGATCGATGTTGACTCAGAGCTATGTGTTGACTGGTGTTGACTTAGAGCTACGCGTTGACCAGTGTTGACCTTAGGGTTTCATATCGATCGATGTTGACTTTCATCGCAACGCGTTGATTGGCGTTGACATATGGCTACGCGTTGACCGGCATTGACCTTAGGGTTTCGCATCGATCGGCATTGACTTTCATCATAACGTGTTGACTGACATTGACCTAGGCCTACGCGTTGACCGACGTTGACCTTATGGTTTCGCATCAATCAGCGTTGACTTTTAACACAACGTGTTGACTGACATTGACCTAGGGCTACACGTTGACTGACATTGACCTTGGGCTACGCATGGACTGACGTTGACTTTCATCGTAACGTGTTGATTAGCATTGACCTAGGGCTACACGTTGATCGGCATTGACTTCAGGGTTTCGCATCGATCGGCGTTGACTTTCATCACAACACGTTGCCTGCCATTGACCTAGGGCTACGCATTGACCGGCGTTGACCTTAGGGTTTAGTATCGATCGGCGTTTGACTTTTATCACAACGCATTGACTGACGTTGACCTAGGACTACGCGTTGACTAGCGTTGACCTTAGGGTTTCGCATTGACCGACGTTGACTTTCATCGCAACACGTTGCCTGGCGTTGACATAGAGCTACGTATTGACCGGCATTGACCTTAGGGTTTCACATCGATCGGCGTTAACTTTCATCACAACGCGTTGACTGGCGTTGACCTAGGACTACACGTTGACCGGTGTTGACTTTCATCACAACGCGTTGATTGACGTTGACCTAGGGCTACGCGTTGACTGGCGTTGACCTTAGGGTTTCGCATCGATCGGTGTTGACTTTCATCGCAACGCGTTAACCTAGGACTAAGTGTTGACTAGCGTTGACCTTAGGGTTTCACATCGATCGGTGTTGACTGGTGTTGAGCTAGGGCTACGTGTTGACCGGTATTGACCTTAGGGTTTCACATCGATCGGTGTTGACTTTCATCGCAATGCGTTGACTAGCATTGACTTAGGGCTATGCATTGACTGGCATTGACCTTAGGGTTTCGCATCGATCGGCATTGACTTTCATCGCAACGCGTTGACTGGCATTGACCTAGGGCTACGAGTTGACCGACGTTGACCTTAGGGTTTCGCATCGATCGTCGTTGACTTTCATCCCAACGTGTTGACTGGTATTAACCTAGGGCTATACGTTGACCAACGTTGACCTTAGGGTTTCACATCGATCGGCGTTGACTTGCATCGCAACGTGTTGATTGTCGTTGACTTTGGGCTACGCATTGACCGACGTTGACTTTCATCATACGCGTTGGCTGGCGTTGACCTAGGGCTACGTGTTGACCTTAGGGTTTCGCATCGATCAGCGTTGACTTTCATCGTAACGCGTTGACTGGCGTTGACCTAGGGTTACGCGTTGACCGACATTGACCTTAGGGTTTCGCATTGATCGGTGTTGACTGGTGTTGATTTTTATCAAAACAACTAATCATAGGCGAAAAAACTCCTCATAAAGGCACCTGTGGCCCCCGGCTGGAGCCTGAGATACTCTAGGTGTCTCGGCCTTGGCCGAGACACTATGAGTGTCTCGGTCAATGGGCCGAGACACCCCCCTTTTTTTTGACTTGTGTTTTTTGGTTGTACTCTCACTTCCCCTTTTTGCTCCAAAATTCGAATTGGAATCCTTTCCCCCCTAAAATTACTCCTTCTTCTTCCTCTTACCCAAACTCTTCCTCTAAACCCATTATTTCTTTTCTTCAAGAATTCTTAACCCATTCAAACTCTTGCCCTTAAAACCCTAAACCCCTCAAAGGATTTAGGATTTTTATTCTTTATTGGCCGAAAATTTCCTCTCTCCAAGGCTAGGGTTTGTGGAATCTCCAAATTCAAGACTTGAGTTCTTGAGTTGGGTAAGTTTCTTTTTCATTCCCTCTATGTTGTACACTTGATTTTGATCTAAAAGCTTATAGTTTGGATGTAAAGATTGAAACTTTACTCTTGTAGTATGAGTATGTAACCAAGAATTCATAAATTTGCGTGCAAAGATTGTAGCTTTTTGCTCTCATGAAATGGGTTTTGTGCAAAAGATTGACTCTTGAAGGTGGGTTTCGAATATGGCCGAAATTTGTAGGGGTTTTATGCAAAAATTAGCCAAAATCTTTGGGGGGATGTTATGCAAGAGGACTAAAATTTTAGGGCTTGGATTGTATGCTAATTTGGCTGAAATTTTGAGGGGTGCTTCATGCAAAAAGACCAAAAATTGTTGAAGGGTTTATTTGCAAAAAGTGGCTGAAAATTGTTGAGGGGCTTATTTACAAAAGGGCTACATTTTTAGAAGCTTGGGTTACAAACCCATGGTCGAAAACTTTAGGGGGGGATTTTGTGTAAAGTAGGGCCGAAAATTGTATGTGTTCATGACTAACTTTGAGCCTTGAATATGAGAGGTATTTTGGGTATTTCATTCCCAAAATTGATCATGAGGGCTTTAAATACAAATTGAACCTATTGTTTGCATGTATGGAACCCGTAGGTTTAATTAGACTTTAACTGTAAAATCCCATTTTATTTGTAGGATTTTGGTTAAAATTCATAATTTCCCTTTTAATTTCGGGTTCTCGAATTCATGATTGTACCTGATTCGTTGATTTTCGTTGCAGGTTAACCATGTCTCCGCGTCGACCACATTTTTATAGAAGCTGCTCATCTTCTTGTTCACGGGAAAAATTGTGGCTTTCATTGAATTCATCGTACCCTTTAGTAACAGTTTATCGGTTACAAAGATCCGGTCTTTTTATAAGATCCGGTTACAACGAAAACAAAAAAAAGAAATAAAAATTACAACTTTTTCCTTCTATGTCGAACGAATCACGAGCTCCTGTTTTGCGGTCACTCGCTTGTGTGGGTTCTTTGCCTGCGCCGGGGTTTATCCGTGGACCACCACGCGATCTAGATCCGGTCGGATCTACACGGTATAGCGGGTGTTATTTCGCGAAGGAAATAACAGCCGAGGGGATTATTTCGCCAAGGAAATAATAGCCCAAGTATCGAAATCGACCAAGCGAAATCGAGACTCTTCTCGGGATCAAAGGCCAAGCTTTGATCCGGAGGGAAACCGTGTAGATCTCAGATCTGATCTCTCTCGAACTCCTACCTAATATAGCAAGGATGATCGCCAAGAACCAGATCTGAGAGTCCGAGTCTTTTAAGCTTGAAAATTCGAAGGCGAGTTCTCAATCCAGCAGAGTTTCGGCTCTCCAAAATCCAACCCTCAACAAATGAGCCCCTACTCCTCTATTTATAGGTTTTCAAATCAGATCTGGGCTCAGATCTGGGCCCAGATCTGATCTGAACCCAGGTGGCTCGGCCACCGAGCCACCTCAAGGTGGGCCGAGCCACCAAGAGGTGGCTCGGCTGCCGAGCCACCTCATGAGGTGGCTCTGCCTTGGCCGAGCCACCAAGAGGTGGCTCGGTTTCGGCCGAGTCTCTCTTGGTGTTGTTTTTTTCGCCGTTTTTCGGTTCTGTGGTTGATTTATCCGGACTTCATTTGTTGACCTGATTTGGCAGCAAATCCGGATCCTGATTTGGCAGTAAATCCACTTTTGAGTTTGAGTCCGAAACTGATCTTGATTCGATCTTGATTCGTTCGAGTCCGCTCTTGGTTGGATGACTCGTTGACTCACCAAACCGTTAGCTTGATTCCGCACACGAGTAGATTTATTCCGTTGTTTGCGTGCGGTTCGTTAGCCTTGTAGCCTCGTTAATCCGCTTCGCCGCGTATCATTTGGATACGTTGCCCGATGGTTGGTTTGTCGAATTGGCGTCGCCGAGCTGTGTTAAGGGACCTATAAGTAATTTTATACACCTACAGATACCCCCTCCAAAGTATTTCAGCCTCATTCTTTTATAGAAGAGTCTGGAATACTTTGGATATGATTGTCCCATCCTTCAATCGGTTATGACGGGATGTTTGGAATTGCTTCTATTCTTGATTCCTTCAGTCCTCCAGGCTATTCGGTGCTTTGTCGAATGTCTGCAAGGGTTCCGGTGCTACATTTATTGTCTGACCATTTGTCGGAATTTTGAACTTGAAGTCAATTCCTGATTTTCTGATTTTTAGCTCGTGTTTGTTGTTTCAACATAGAACTGACCATTGATCGTTAGCGTTGCGTCTTCATTTGCAACGCGTTGTCCGGCGTTTGAGCTTCATTATAACGCGTTGCCCGGCGTTCGAGCTTCATTATAACGTGTTGTCCGGCGTTCGAGCTTCATTGTAACGCGTTGTCCGGCGTTCGACACAGTTTATACTCGTACGTCTGCTGGAGTATACACAGTTTAAGCTCTTAAGGAATTGGAGCGTGGCAGATACTTGAGTCACGAGACCAATCTATAGAATTGATGCGTCAATGACTCGTATTTATAGAATTTTTGGTAAATTCTCAGCCATCAACGGGTTTGATAAGCCTTTACCGACTACCGTTTGAGTCGGGCTAGCATGCGGATTGTTTAAGTCCGTTTCGCATGTGACGTTAAGCTAAAAGAGTTAACCCTTTTAGTGCTACGATATTAAATACATAGACTTCGTCTTTCTCCTGTGAAAAGACTAAACAGCGACGTGTATGAGACGTTGACTTAGGATTTTTGGCAAATCCTCAGCCCTCAACGGATTTGACATGCTCTTACCGATTACCATTTGAATCGGGCTTACATGCGGATTGTTTTAATCCGTTCCGCATGTGACGTTGTGCTAAAGGAAAGAACTCCTTTAGACTTTGTGCTATGATGTTGAATACATAGACTTTACCATTTGTTACGGGAATAGGCTACCCGGTGACGCGTGTTAGGCGTTGACTTTAGGATTTTTGGCTAACCCCCAGCCTTCAACGGATTTGATTAGCCTTTACCGACTACCGTTTGAGTCGGGCTAGCATGCAGATTGTCTAAATCCGTTCCGCATGTGACGTTGTGCTAACGAAATGAACTCCCTTAGACTCTTTGCTACGACTTTGAATACGTAGACTTTGCCATTGTTACGGGAATAGGCTACCCGGCAATGTGTATTAGACGCTGACTTATCCTTACTTAGGTTTCAGGATAAGATACCCCAGAATCAAACTCTGGTGTCTTTTTCTACGGAGAAAGACTAAACCGACGACGCGTGTTAGGCGTCGGCATATCCTTTCTTAGGATTCAGGATGAAATTCCCCATACGTGTAAGGCATGGATTTTGGTGTTATTAATAACAACCTGCCACAATGTTGAATATGTGGGCGGGTGTTCTTTTTAATGGTTAAGAACTAACCGGCGACGCGTGTTAGGCGCAGACTTATCCCTGCTTAGGTTTCAGGATAAAATACCCCAGAATCGAACTCTGGTGTCTTCTTCTACGGAGAAAGACTAAACCGGCAGCGCGTGTTAGGCGCAGACTTATCCCTGCTTAGGATTCGGGATAAACTTCCTAGGATGAATCCTAAATTCTTAGAAAAGGATTGGTGTGGGAAGGAAGAATTTTATATTCTATTCACCGAACAAGGAAGGAAGAATTTTATATTCTATTCCTTGATTCTGGAAAGGAAGAATTTTATATTCTATTTCCAGTGCAAGAAAGAAACTAGAAGTGGGATATCCACTCCGAGAATCCTGAAGATCTAAATAAGCTTACCTTTTATAGGATCGGTTATCTAGATGAGTTTTTCGTTTATCGAAATGAAATTTTAACTTTAGTTATGACCATGAAAAGGTTTAACCAAAGAGAAAAGAGGAGAGTTCTTTCGTTTATCGAAAGGAGGCTCTGAATTGAAAGTGGGCCTCTTGTTCGTGGAAAGAATCAAGAGGGGAATTTGTTGGTGGCTTAGACCAGAAAGACAGTTTTGGTGGACTCACTGTCAATTGAAATTGATCAGTGAGAGATTTTGGTGGTAGAAATAATTTTGGGTTATCCTCTAGAATATTAAGTGTAATATTCTTCGAGGAACTTCCCGATAAATGGGTTATCCTGAATGTACTAGGGATAGTACTTTTTCAGGAACTTCCCATTTATTGGCATTAATTGCCTGACGCCCTCTAGAGAAATGAGGCGATATGCGCCGCTTGAGTAGACTGTGTCTATCACAAACGGTCCTTCCTATTTGGGTTCAAATTTACCCTTCTTCTTGGAATTGAGGATTATCGGTCGGCGAGCAGCAAGGACCAGATCTCCTTCCTTGAAGCTTTTCTGTCGGACTCTTTTGTTAAAAGCCCTAGATATTCTGGCTTGATAAAACTCGATGTGTTGTTGAGCTTCCAAGCGTCTTTCATCCAACATTTCGAGTTCTTCGAGACGTTTCTGATGTTGTTCTTCCGTCGTCATCTCCGTTGCGAGAGCAATCCGAAGGGATGGGATTTGGATTTCCAACGGTAACACAGCTTCACATCCGTATACCAACGAATACGGGGTGGCTCCCGTAGGTGTGCGTACGGTGGTGCGATAAGCCCAGAGTGCTTCACCGAGTTTATCGTCCCAGTCTCGTTTATTAGTCTTCACGAGCTTTGACAGGATCTTAATGATCGTCTTGTTAAAAGCCTCAGCTAATCCATTCGTAGCGGGATAATAAGCTGTTGACGAAACATCTTGAATTTTGAACTTGTCACAAAACCTGACGAAAACGTTGCTTATGAACTGCGGACCGTTGTCATGAATGATCCGTCTTGGCACGCCGTGTCGGTATATGACATGATGCTTGATGAAATTGATGACGTTGTTCGTCTTCACTTCTTTAAACGAAATTGCTTCAGCCCACTTTGAAAAGTAATCCGTGATTACGAGAATAAATCGATCACCTTTGACTGAAGGGGGAAAAATAGGACCGACAATGTCCATACCCCATGTCTCGAATGGCTAGGATGTGGTTGACGTGTGTAACCGATCTGGTGGTTGGTGCATATAATTTGCATGTACTTGACAAGTATGACATCCTCGGGCGTATTCGATTGCGTCACGTACCATTGTTGGCCAAAAATATCCCATTCTCCTGATGCGATCATACAGTTTGGGACCAGGCTGATGCGCACCGCATTCTCCTTCGTGTGCTTCCTTAAGAACTTCTTCTGCTTCTTCGTTCGAAAGGCATCAGAGTAGTAAATCATCATACCTTCGACGGTATAATGTACGGGTCTCGGTATTATAGAAGAACCTTGGTGCTCTTCGGCGGATGGATTCCCTTTCTTTTACATCCTCTGGCAGAATACCATATTGGACGTAGTCAATGATGGGAAAACACCAATCTCGAGACTCAAACCCGATTTGAGTTGAGTTCACCTCCTTCGCTTTATGTTTCTGTCATCTTCCTCTTCAATATCCATATTGTATATGGGTATGCAGAGTTGATGTGATCTTACTGTGACTAGCAGTTCAGTTTCGGGCGGCTACGCAAGTGATACTGCTAATGCTGCCAGTGCATCCGCATAAGCGTTCTGGAGACGAGGGATGTATTCAATAAAGAATTCTTCGAAAGAATCTGCCATTTTGACGGCCTCCTGGTGGTATAGGATCATGTCTTGGTTCCTGACTTCATACTCTCCATGGATTTGGTTGACTATCAATTGAGAATCCCCAAAAGCTTCGAGATATTCGACCCCCAGCTCCTTGGCGAAACTGAGTCCAATGAGGAGCGCGTTGTACTCGGCTATATTATTGGAACATGGATCTGTCAGTGAATAAGCCCAAGGCATCACATGCTTCCCTGGGGAAACTAAGACAACTCTAACTCCGGCGGAGATTTTAGAACATCCAGGGGTTATTGCCACATTAGCTGCTCTCGAAGCACCATCGAAGTATAATTGCCATACCTGTTGATGCGACGTGGTGTTAACCTCGTGGGATTCATCCGGCAAGTCATCATATACCTCTGCCGTATCCGTTGTCGGGTTTGCCGCCAAAAGATCACAAATTGCTTGTCCTTTGACCGACTTCTGTTGTTTGAAGTGCAAATCATACTGGGATAAGAGAAGGATCCATTTCACTAACCGCCAATTCATCGAACCCGGTTGCGTCATAAATACCCGTACTGGATTAACGTTAGAAATGACGTAAATCGTCTGTCCGACCAAGTAATGCTGCATCTTTTGTACTGCGAATACCAATGCGAGGCATTCTTTCTCAACCATCGGATATCGAGACTCGGCACCTACCAAGGTCCGACTTAGGTAATAAACCTCTTGTTCGTGACCATTATCATCGTCTTGTGCTAGTAAAGCACTTATCGAATGGTTCATCGCCTTGATGTAAATCAAGAACGGTTTACCTGATTTTGGTGCGACAAGAACAGGAGGGTTCGTCAAATATGTCTTGATATCTTCGAGTGCTTTTTGGCAGGCGTCGTCCCAAATAAATGACACACCTTTCTTGTTTAGCTTAGAGAATGGTTGGCATTTCCCAGAAAGATTTGAGATGAACCGCCGGATGTAAGCTAAACGCCCTTGCAATCCTCTGAGTTCTCTTAGATTTCTCGGGGGCTGCAATTCATGTATCGCTTTCACCTTGTCAGGGTTGATATGTATACCTTTAGTGGTGACGACGAATCCAAGGAATTTTTCGCTGGACATTCCAAGGAAGGATTTAGTGGGGTTCATCTTCAATTGATGACTCCGCATGAGATCGAACATCGTCTTCAAGTCCTTGATGTGATCTTCTTTGTTGCGGCTTTTTACGACCAAATCGTCAACATAGCATTCGACTGTTTTCCTGAGATGTTTTTTGAAAATCTTCGTCATTGCTCGTTGGTATGTGGCGCCTACATTCTTTAGACCGAAAGACATCACCGTATAGCAGAAGACACTGAGGGGTGTTCTGAACGCTGTATGCTTCTCATCATCCGGCTGCATCTTAATTTGGTTATATCCTGAAAAGCCATCCATAAAGGACATTCTCTCAAATCCGCATGTATTATCGATGATGACGTCCGTGATTGGGAGAGGAAAGTCATCTTTCGGACATGCCGCATTCAGGTCCCTGAAGTCGATGCATATCCTGATTTTACCATTTTTCTTCATGACTGGAACAATATTGGCTAGCTAGTCTGGATGTTGCTCCTCTCAGATAAATCCTGAGTCGATCAATTTCTTAACCTCTGCCTCGATGGCTTCCATAATCTGCGGACGAAACCGTCTCTGCTGTTGTTTGACAGGTTTGGCATCCGACTTGATATCGAGGCGATGCATTGCCACATTGGGGTCGAGCCCTGGCATGTCCTCATAGTTCCAAGCGAAGACATCGATATATTCCCTGATGAGAGCAATTAATTCCTCTTTCTCATTTGGGGGAAGACTAACGCTGATGAATATGAGCTTTGGGTTGGCCTCATCGCCCATATTAATTTAGACTATTTTGTCTTCAGTGGGGGGTTCCCTCTGTTCAAACCTATCGCCGTACTACATGTTCAGGTGATAAACCCATGGGTCTTCCCACGTTGGCATTTGATCGTCGTCCTCCATTGTAGATGGATCAGCTGTAGTCATGTTCGATATTAGGGCTTTGAATGCTTCCCCCAGACTTGTATTGGAATCCTATTCCGAGGAATCTGACGAGTACCCATCCTTGTATTGCTTAGATGATTGGTCATTGATTAACCAGCAACACTCGTCTTCTGAAGAAGAGACATACCCTAGTCCTCGTCTGAATTTATAATAATCATCCGGTTTCCCTTTTGGTACATATGCCGCTTTGGCTGGAATACGGGAACCTCGATCGAAGTATAAACCTTCTCCGAGTGCGAAATCATATCCCTGTTTTTCCATGAGCTTGCGCGCTTTCGGACTATATTTAGATAAATGTCGATCAGGTTTGTCTTCATTCTCATCTTCTCTTAAGAAATGATCAGGTAATGGAAAACTCTCTCCTTTACCGTAAACCACTTCTTTTTCGCCTCCTACTTTGGTAGGAACGATCAGGGTTGTTCCGAAAGAATATTGGAGGTTTTTCTTCGTTACATAAGATGATCGGAGTGGCGTATATAAATCGGGATTATCATACAGTCCCTTTATCACATCATCAAGAGACAGTGAGTACTCTAAATCATCATTTATTTCGATATTGGCAAGTTGCCAGTTACAACTGCCATCTGACGATTGTTCATCATCAAGATTGATTACAAAGGGTACAATGTCATTTAAAACAAAACCTCCATTGTAATCGAATCCGGCTTCGGTATCAGCTTCTTCTCCGCTGTCCGTGCCCTGGGCCGATGGTTCAGTATCGAATTCATTACCATAAAGGAGAGAATCAGTGAAATAATTCTCAAACCCTTTGAATGGTTGCTTATCCGCGACCACCGTCCTGACTTTACCATCAGTGTCAACACATTTCAAACACTGATGGAGAGTGGAAGGAATTATAACATTACTATGGATCCAAGGCCGACCCAGTAGTAAGTTATATGATGTCTCAGCATCAATCACGTAACATGTGACTTCCGTCTTCAGATCACCCATTTGACATTTTATCCGGATCTTTCCCAAAGGCCTTGACCCGTTGGTGTTGAATCCGTAAATAACAGTGCCTGTAGACGCCAATTTACTGACTGGAATGCCGAGGCTATGCATCAAGCGAAGCGGCATAATACTCATAGCGGAACCCGGATCCACTTGGATTCGGTTGACTTCGCTGGAGCCAATGTACCCGATGAAATATAGGGGTCGATCATGGTTCGAATTCTTCGTCTGCATATCCTCTTTGGTGAAGGTAATGCAGGGAATGTTCTTAGCCGCTATATTGCATTATTGAACTAACAGTTCTGGCTCTTCCGGTACCGGCTTGATCCGAGTAAGGAATGCTTCTGAATCGGCTAAGGCCTCTTGTAAGGCTTTCCTGGTCTCTTTAGACAACCGCAGTAACTCATACAGTGTTATCCACGCTGGAATATTAGCTAGTCGAGCCATGATATCGAAGATGCACGGAGTGTTCGAGCTTTCTGGTTTATCTCTTCCAATCGGACGATTGAAACGAGACTGTTTCGGATTCTGCACCTCCTGGGGTTTCTTTTCTTTCTGCTTATCCACCGGCTATCGTCGAGCCTATTCAACCGGTTTAGGAACCGTAATCACCCCCAGCTCCGTGAGAGTTTTGGTTGGTCCCCGTTTAGTCACCCCCCTACTCAGCTAACTGATCACTAGGCAATGGATAGTTGAAGTGGTATTGATTTCCGCTTCTAGTGGCAAAAACTTCTTGTTCTTCTTTGGAGAGCGGGAAGGTAGGAACTTCATCGTTATCCTCTTCGAAGATTACGGAAGTAGCGTTGCAGGCCTTACCTTTACCCTTTCTGGTCGAGGAAGTCGCCCACTGCTCGTCTCCAATAAGATCAGGATGGACCCAGAGGATTTCGCCGTTTGGGGCTGTGTGTGGCACCAGTTCTTTTTGGCGCTGTCCGTATGGGTCGTCGTTCACCATCTTCATTCCTACTTTAGTGACGCGCTTTGGTTCAAACCATGTTGTGGGCACCGATCCGAAGCTGATTGATACTGCATTTGCTCCTACGTTCTTGGACGGCTTCGGGGTTATGACGCCCACATCAATTAATGCCTGGATCTTATCCTTGAGGTGGTAGCATGACCTCGTAGGGTGATGGACCGCTCTATGGTATGCGCAGTACTTCAGATCCGTCACTTTGCTGGCCCCTTCTTGATCTACGATCGCCGGCAGCTGGATTTTGTTATTCTCCAACAGGTACTTGAAGATGCCGGGAACTTCATCATCTTTGAAGGAGTAAACTTTGGGAAACCTTGGCTCCAAAGATTTCTGCTTCTGAGGCCGTTGTTGCCGCTGCTGCTGTTGCTGAGGTTGCAATTGGAAAGTTTGATTAGCATCAACTGCATTAGCATGTGCCTTACCTTTCTCCCTTGGGTTGAAATTCTGCGTTGGAGCGTTCGTCGCCTGCTGGCCTCTCTCCGCCTTCTTCCTTCTGAGGAATCGCTCGGCTTGTTCCCCTCGAACCTTCAAATCCTTCCACGTCTTGGACGGTGCTGTCCCCATTGCTTCCAATACGTCCAATGCAAGGTTGTTGTGGCAAGTCTGGAGAATGAACTCTTCCGTGATCGGGTCCTGATAATTCATCGCCTTGTTTCGGAACCTTTTGACGAAGGTATCCACTAATTCCCCATCTTTCTGTTTCTCATCGAGCAACGACCCGATAGATATCTCGGTGTCGTCATTGAAGAAGTTAGTGAGGAACTTAGTCTCCATATCGTCCCAGCTGTTCACGCTTCCTGGCTTGAGGCGGCGATACCAATCGAAGGCGGCTCCACGAAGAGTGCCAACGAAGGATTGTACTATCAGAGGCTCATTGCCAGAGATAACCCCTAGATGTGATTTGAAGTAAATCAAATGCTGGGTGGGTGAAACCTTCCCATCAAACGGCGTAAAGTTAATTAAATTGAACTTCGCCGGATATGGGATTGATTCCCATTCTCTTAGGTATGGACAAGGAATGCCCGTTTTCTTCACCTCTTGAGCAGAAATCAACGTATTGATCTTGCTCTCGAGGTTTTTGATCTTCAAACTTTCACCAGTGTTTTCGTTAGCATGATTCTGAGATGGAAGTGTGGTGTTGTGACTAGCATTCTCATTACCACCCCCTGCATTGACGGGAGGATTATTAGCATTGTGAGCTTCATCCGTATCCGTGTGCTCATCTTCCTGAATAACCTGGTTACGACGGCTTGGTTCGCCTTGCTGGTTCGTCAGTGCCTGGATTTGTTGCTCATGCATTTCTCTCATATCCTACATGGCCATCTGCATTTCGAACCTGAAGCTCTCCTATTGTTTGGCCATGGCTTCTCGAGCATCTTGGCCACTTGTTCCGCGCTTATCATGAATGACTCGCGGGGTTGTCCTTCGCTAGATACGGTATTGTCAGATGCAACTGCCGAGCCGGCATCTGATTCTTCATCTCCTGAAGGTAACCTTGTCCGAACCCTACCATATGTTACACGAATGATAGCTCCAAACTGCAGACGAGTTACACGTCGGGGCACCTCTGGAATCGCCTCGGGATTGTCCTGAGCCGATGTTCCTTTGCTGGTCATATTGGTGGTGACCCTCGGAAATTCTCCATCTTCGACCACCGTTCTTCTTCGTCGGAAACGCCTATGCCTTGGTTTTGGCGTTTCAGCTGTGAGTCTTTCGAAAACCAAAATTCTCTCGGGGACTGTCTTGGTGCAGTTGCACTCAGACAATACTGCCCGAATGAGTTTGGAACAAGGACATTGAGTTGTTAATTCTCGAGGACTCCTTTTCCTTATTTTACTCATACCCCCAACACTATAGTACAACTCATCGGTTTGCAGGTCGGAGTAACCTATCGTGTGTTGGCACGATTTCTCAGGTATAACGTCATCGTCATCAGACGATAATGTTTCCTTCTGAGGGCGAACTGCCTTCTTCGGGCTTTCGAGAGTCACACGCCTCAAAACATGCCTTTGTGGGCGTGAACTCTCAGCGGGCTCCTGGACTTCAATGCGTAGAGTAGTGCGCTTAGTCGTCCTGATCTCTTTGTTATGTTGAGGGTTGCGGCGACCCCCAGCATGTTGAATCGTTCGGGGCTTCTTTAGTGGGCCCAAACGTTCTTGGACTGGAGCTTTGCTTCGCTCCTCGGGAAGTGGACCGAGGCGCTCCAAGGCTGACTTCCTTCTTTGGGATGGTCCTGCGGGATCTCCCGGAGCAGTTGTGGAAATCATCGGCGATTTGGGTTGGTTCGCCGGAGGTTGGACTTTTGAAGGCTGCAGTTGTTGCTCCTTAGCCTGAATCGCCGCTTCAGACTTTGGCCTCCAAACTTTGCGGGTTGATGGCGGCTTCTTGGCCACTTCTTTCTGCAGCTTTCTACAGGCTTCTTCGACTTGAGCCCGCGCCTGCGCTGATAGTGCGTGGCGCTTGTGAATGCGCTCCTCCAGCGTCGAATGATTCCGTTTGACACGGACCCATTCCATCGTTGGCGGCTTAGAAGAGTTGCCGTTCATCAGTTGCTGAGGCTGTTTGCCTCTTTTGTTCTTTAGATCCGCCTTGTAGCGGACTCCGTCTACGGATTCCATTGCCTTCGCGTACTGTCGCGCCAAGCGCTGACGTTGCCTTTGATGGGCTCTCTTCGAGAGAGTCACCATGCCCTTTGCGGCGGAAGAGTTGGCCAGAACAGATCTGACCTGGTTGGAGGTTGGGGGAATCTCACCCGATGCAACTTTGGCATCAAACGGGGTGAGATCTTCGTTGGTGTTTTCTACATCTTCATACCAACGAGCTTTTCTCCTGGAGGAGAACTTCTTGGACTTGCGGGGGGAGGTAGATCCGGACGAGGACGACAGGTACTCCTCAAACTTCTACTGGTCGAATTCATACTCGACCTCCTCCACGACCGGGATTAAGATCCGTGGCTGCGACACTTCGATCTCGGCAGCGAGATCGTCGGCT
>BQKN01062426.1:0-14116 GCA_022839385.1 Asparagus kiusianus
CGTTTCATACCTCAAACGCAAGAGTCACCTTCGCGTTGTAACTCTTCTAAATGAAGAACCCATCCTTGATACTTATCCTCTAAGTTCATAGATTCTTTCAACAGAGTGCGTTTAAAACTCTGTATCTCCTCAACTCATCAGGTTAATATTACACCTCAGATGGTCATCACCCTAACAGAGATTGAATTTAGTTATTATCACTACCAATATGACTACAATTCCTCTGCAAATGTCTATTTATCGACTCTCATCAATAGAACGATAAATCTCCAAAATTATCCAAATCCTGATTAATTGATCAACTCTCCTCAACGGAAGATCAAATAACCAATTGACCCAATTCGTTTCAGTGGGGTCTTGTTCAAATCATAAGTGATACAATTCGTCACCCTGGTGATAAAACACTTAGCAGTTCTCCTCAGTGAGACGCTACAATATTCTTTCCCCACAAATGTCACGTTAAAATTACACCTCTGACAAAATCAACTTATCGATTCTCATCAACAGAACGATAAGTCCCCTAAAATTGCCCTGATCGTAATATTTTCCCTGTCACGTTAAAATTACACCTCTGACAAAATCAACTTATCGATTCTCATCAATAGAACGATAAGTCCTCAAAATTGCCCTGATCGCAATATTTCTCATGTCATGTTAACCTCACACCTCTGACAAAATCAACTTATCGATTCTCATCAACAGAACGATAAGTCCTCTAAAATTGCCCTGATCGCAATATTTTTCCTGTCACGTTAAAATTACACCTCTGACAAAATCAACTTATCGACTCTCTTCAATAGAGCGATAAGCCCTCAAAATTGCCCTGATCGCAATATTCCCCTTACCAAGTCAGAACTACATCTCTGGCATTTGTAGACTTCTTTCAGTGTTTAAAACCAAAATAACACGGGAAGGATTCTGCTTTGCAACTTGATTATAGGAGAATAATCAAATATTTGTCCTCGGCAGTTGAAAATTTTCTAGAGTTATCTTACGATAGAAAATTTTTGAGTATTCCTCGTGATCCATTGTTTAAAATCAAGACATGATAAATGCAAGGAACACTAAAGGATCAATATCACTTTTTTTATTCAAAAGCCAAAAGAAAGTGATACAAGACAAACTTGTTCTTATCAAAAGAACCTTACAAAAAAAAACAAGTTCACTCACGCATCAAATCAAAAGCTGTGAGTTGAGTCCTGAGCTCAGCTAATTCTTTCTCGTGATTAGCTCGCACTATAGCTTCAGCCTTGGCTCGGAGTTCATCCGCACTTGGTATGATAATGGCTGCTACTTCATTCCTGGCCTGCTCCAGGGCTTGGACCTGCGAATGATATTCCAAAGTACCGTTTGCATTCTGGGTACTAAGGATATTGACAACATTTTCTTCGCGAGAAACTTCAGCCTTTAAGCGTAAGACTTCAGCTTCAGCTTCGACGAGTCTATCACGAAGCGAATTCAGAGAAGTAGTCGAGCGTTCTAGTTCTTCTCACTTCTGAATATTACGCTCACGAAGCTCCGCAACCTGGCGCTCTTTTTCAACTAAGTCCCGTTCTAGTGTTTCTCGGTGTATCACTTCAGCAACCTTAAGACTAGCCAGAGTTGACATAATTTGCGGCTGAAGGTCACTATGACCCATGGTCTCGAAGCGTTGTAATTTCTCCTCCAAACGAAGGATAATCTCTAAGCAGCGCTCGAACCATCGAGTTTCGCCCACGCTCCTGACCTCGTTTAAGCCCGCCTCCAGAAGAGGTCGAAAGGAATTCAAAGTTCCTTGACCATTCATCAGGGACTCAACCACCGTCTTCGCAAGACTGTTTAGATACACTAAAGAGATTTGAAGGAATTTAGGTGCATTAGCGAGACTGCAAACTGCACTCGAAGATACCCCTTCAGCAGCTGAGATTGGTGCGTTAAGATGATGGCTAGCGGGCGATCCAGGTGCCGAAGCTGTAGAAGCAATTGAAATGTTCAGTTGCGAAGGACTTGAGGTCAAAGCCATCAATGCCTTCGCTTGAGATGAGCTTGGCCCAGCCTCTGTTGGAGTGAATGAGATCTTCATCACCGCTTTCGGTGAAGCTTCCACCACAGAAGAGTCATGCAAAGCTTGTCCCTACAAAGGGGCTGACACTGGCTCAAGCTGCTGTTCCTGAGGAGGAGTCACTACAGTGGTCTCAGGCAATGCTGTAGGCGAAGCAGTTGCCTCGGATAAGCTAGGTAAATATTGTTCTGGTAAATGAGTCGACGCCGGCGCAGGTCCTTGCTCTAAAGGAGCAGCAGAAGTAGTCCCAGGGGTAGGCGAACCTGCACGAAAAAACGGTCGGAACGCGGAAAAAGCGTACGGAATAAGTCGAAACAAACTAAGCTTACTGGTGAGATAGAAAGGAGTATAACCAGATGCCTTATCAGATGGAACCTTGGGAGCGTCATCGAAAATGGTTATGTCGTCCATGGAGTTATGCTCCTCATCTTCCACATCATTACCTGGCAAGTTGCTAACTTCAGCATCCTCACCACCTCTTGTTAGACCCTAGAGGGGGGGGGGGGGTGATTAGGGTCTTATACTAATCTAATCCGATTAAATGCCAATTAAAACTAATTAACAAATAATTGTTCTCTCTAACAAGGTGAGAACTCAATGAAAGCACAACTCAAGGTTACAATCTCTCACCACCCAACTATACTATGTATGTAAATACTAAAAGCTCAATGTGGGTGTGTGTAACAATGAGTAAAATCAAAATCAAATCTAAACTCAAATATAAAAACTAGCTTAAGAACAATGATAATCAAACAAGTATATAAATGTAAAACTAGAGTCTGAGTTTAGAAAAACTTCTCTAGATCAAGATGGAGAGATGGAGATTTGAGGCCCAAACAATAAGATAATCTCCTCCACTTGTGAAAGCTAAAACTGCTTTAAACCAAACCCTTAAACAAGCTTAAACTCTTTTTAAAACCCTTGTTTAAAAACTTCTTTTCATTAGTCAAAGAAGAGATCAGCAATGGGGTATTTATACCCACTCAAGATCTCAACAAAAACCCCAAAACAAATGACAACAAAGCCCCTAGAAATCAGCTCAGAAAAATAGCCGTTAGTGTCTAACGGATCTATTGTCGGTCGACCGGAAATTTCGTCGGTCGACCGACGGAGAGCAAAAACACGAAGAAGAGTTCTGGACCATCGTCGGTCGACCGGTGCGGTCGACCGATGGAGCTTTTTGGTGGACCGGACTGGTCGACCGACCAACTCTCTGTCGCTCAGTGAGAAATGAACATATGAGCGGTCGACCGGATCGGTCGACCGAAAACTGATATGCAGAAAATCTGATTTTAAAACCCTATTTAAAAATATCAAATAAATTCCAAAAAATGTAAAACTTTGGGGAATGATTGTAGACATGATAATACACATGTTACAAAAACTGGTTTTCTAAAAAGACTTCCCAAATAAGAAATATCATCATTTTACAAAATAGTCCAAAACATGAAAATATGAAATACTTGAATTTTGATGTTTTGACATAAACCAACTATTGAAACTTTGTGAAATGTTTTTATAGACTTAGTAAAACATGTATAAACTGATATTGAAGTCTATAAACTAAGAATACAATATTTTCACAAAATTGCATATTCTATGCAATGTTATCAGAAACACAATAGAAAATATGAAATATATAATTTCATATATATGACCATAAAAACTCAAAGATTATGTATGTATATATATAAAACTATATATATATATACGAAGAAACCAATAAATGTGTATGTATAAGATATTGAGCTTAGAGTATATGACACACATAATATAAACTCCTAAAATAAATTACCCAAGCAATCTTGATCTTTAATAAGCTCTTCTTGGTAATCTCGCGGATGAAGCTTAAACTTGATCTTTAACTTGAATTGTATAAGCTTCACCGACATTCCGCCAACCTTCTTTGGATATCATCGTTGAAGCTCTATTCCATCCATCCTCCAACTATGTTGTTTGTCTACAATAAGTACGAAAACACAAATACTAGACAAACAACATTAGTGGTAAATTGTTTGTTAAACATCATCAAAACAAGAAGGCCAACACCTCTATCTTCGTCAGCTCCATCACCGATCGAAGAGCCTTCATAGTCAACTCGCTCCTCGTCATCCCGGGTAGCGGAAGGTTCAGGAAGATCCGTGTCGGCAGCTGGTTTAGTCATAAGTCCCGTTGTCGGATTAGGAACCAAATCACCAGGTTGCGGCATTAGTACTAAAGGAGGAGGGGATAAATTTCCTTCAAGATCCCTTGGTTCTAAGGCAGGAGACCTAGGAAGGTCCATCACTGGGGCAGATTCAGCATCTGCAGCCATTAACTCGTCCTCTTCATCTTCGGGGGGATGGTAAGAAGAAGCCTCACTTGATAAGGCTGGACCATGAGAGCGAAGCCCAGCTCTATGTGGCAGGCCTTTGACTGAAGATTCCTGTTGGTCTTCATCTTCAGCAGCTTTGATAGCATCGACCATCAACTTGGGTTTTTGCTGGCCCTTGCGAGGAGGAGAGTCAACTATCAACTTCCGGCGGATCTGCTTCTCATATCGACCGGCTTCATCTGCAGAGAGCTTTCTTTTCCCCGTTGCTCTCGTGGTGGGAGGCTCAACTACTTGTTGCCCTTCTCCGAGAACGGGCTCAGCTGTTTGTTCTTCTTCCTGTCCAGCAGGCTGACTTTCAATGGACAGGAACTCATCAATCCCTCTCAATCGGGATGTCTTCGATCCCCACCTTGAAGCATACATATGCCTAATATCTTTCAGGCAAGATGTATTTAAGTTGTAATTGGGAGTCTGAGAAGCAGCGTAATACCAATTACAGAAATTCAGGGAGGTATAAGAGTTGGGTGTTTTGTGGGGAAGTCTGAAGGTCGTTTTGGTACAACATGCCACAGAGTAATACCAAGCCCTGGCCCCTTCATATAAGTTGACCACAGCTGAGAGTTGAGGACGAGGGTTCCCAACATACAACTGATCGTACCCAAATTGGCGAGCAAACCTATAGGGCTGGTAAGGCTTGAGGAAGCACTGGGCGCCTTGTCGGAAGATCAAGTAGCCCGGCCTGATAGAGAGCAACCAATGGAAAACACCCCCGCTCAGCTGGGTGAATCCATTAGGACCGGCTACGTCCTGATATTCTGCTCCATAAGCGGCGCCTTCAAAATCGGGGAAACAACGCCATATGTGGTAATGGGTGTCCCGCGACAAAATCTGTCGAATTCTAACCATGTATCCCCCTTTCCATTTTGCAGATTCTAATCGTTGTACAAAGGGGATGAACGAGTCCCCTGGAGGAGAGGCCGCACTCATTATGGGAGGGCAGTGGAACACATACCAAGCCATCAGATAGGTATATGGCAATGGTATCCGGGGATTGGGAGTTTTGAAAGCTGTGTGACCTCCAGACTCCACCTCGGTAACATCAGTAAATTCCAAGGCCAACTCCCGCAGTCCATTCTGCAAACGGCCCACCATGGCGTACAACAGATTCAATGGTTTCCCATGTGCCAGGAGAACCGTAGGGTAGATCACCTCGACCGCAAGAGCATCGATCGGCCTGGTAGGAACAACGCAACGCTTGAGCCATAGCATCAAATATCCAGCCAACAGTGTCGTGTCCGAAATTGGAATCAGAGCTTGATAATGGAAGCTTTCAAACTCCGTACGGGCCGGGAAAACATCCTCCTTGGCCTCATTAGTGTAGTGGGAAGTGGCATCATCAATTCGAGCCTGAACTTCCTCCAAAGTGCTGGTAGATATTCTGGTCACTAAGCCTCCCTTATGGGCCAAGTTCTGGAATAAGTATTCTGCCCAGGACACTTGCTTAATACCGCTTCCTCGGGCCCCCGTTTGTTGCATACAAATGTGGAAGTGACACATGACTTCCCAGAGGATGGCATAAATGTCGGGGTTGGTCTTCTTTAAAATTTTAAGTTCCGCAGATCCCGGAACAAACTCTTCGTACGGTAAGTCCCCAAGAAGAAGACCCGAGACTTCATGCATCTCGTGGAGAGCGAAGCCTAATTCCCCCACAGGGGTGAAGAAAGTACAAGTTTCAGGATTATACTTCTCCAATATGGAGAAGAAATGAAAGTGGCTCTGAACAATCCCGAACTTGGTGGCCCGTACCGGAATCTTCAAACCAGCTTGAGCGAGAGGCGCGTCCAATTCGTCCAAAACGAATTTAGTCATCCGGGTCCACCATCCTGTCACCAGAGAATGAACCCAGCCAGGAGTTCTAAACCCTTGCGCGGGAAATTCTCCTTTCCTTGTCAAAAATCTCTTGGCAAAGGTGTCTGCAGGGCTAGCCACTTCACCCATAGGGTATTCCTTGGCAAACAGTCCCGGCCGTAAAGAGGTCACTAATCGGTTGTAACCAGCTGTGCGGACCCCTTGAAAAGTGAGGGTCCCGAGAGCAACTCCATCCTGATCTTTAACCAGAGGCCACTCCATTCGCCTTGGAATGGAAGCGCACTGGAAGTATGACATGGGGAACATCCTCTCCATGTTAGGCAAGAAAAGGTTGCGTTCACCAACTTTCCGTAACCATTTGTAATCCCCATCATAAGCAGTGTTGTCCTCAAAGTCAACGTAATCTCCAAAGAGGAACGTAGGCTTAACTATTGGCTTACGGCTCGGGTTCTCAAATCGAGCATCCATAACCAAAATCCTAAGAGTTTCGGGAGAAGCCTGGGTGATCAATTCCGCGCGATTCTTATCCTTGATTCGGAAAACTGGTAGCTCCTCACGAAGGTTGAAGGTCATGTTCATGTCCACACCACCTTCATGTCCAAAATGATGGCGAAAGGGAAGAGGCTCAGCAGTATGACGCACTGCAAAAAGCAAAGGAAAAAGTTAGATCTCAGACATAGAGGTTAAACTTGATTCAAGACGCGAAGGTCGAGCCTCACGTCAACAAAGTTCAGACGCGAAGGTCGAGCCTCGCGTCAACAAAGTTCAGACGCGAAGGTCGAGCCCCGCGTCAGACAAAGTTCAGACACGAAGGTCGAGCCCTGCGTCAGACAAAGTTCAGATGCGAAGGTCGAGCCTCGCGTCAACAAAGTTCAGACGCGAAGGTCGAGCCCCGCGTCAGACAAAGTTCAGATGCGAAGGTCGAGCCTCGCGTCAACAAAGTTCAGACGCGAAGGTCGAACCTCGCGTCAATAATGTATGACGCGGAGGTCGAACCCCTCGTCAAAAAATACCAAACGATGGAGTCGAACCCCGCGTTATCGAAACGAGTTTCCTCGTTGATCCAAAGATCAGAACTTGCTGAAGCAAGCTTAATGACCACGGAGGTCGTACTCACCGCCAATCGAAGGAAGTGAGGGCGGCACGGTCACCGGAGCAGCAGCACCACCGGCTGACGGCGATGACCCCTGAGCCGCGGCGGCGTCGGATCTGGAAGGGCGAGAGACGGTCCTTTTGTGTGCCATGGATTCTCGTCGGAGGAGAAGAGGAACAGTTCTTTTCGCCGGAGATGAGAATGAAAATTTTTCGTTAGAATTTCAAGAAGAGTCGAATGACTCTTGATTTGACCTCCAGCGGTCTATTTATAGACAGCTGTGAGCTGTCAAATCTTAACAGACGGGATTCGAGGTCAAAATCCCGCCCAAACTCGACCCTCGCGTTCGGGTCGGTTAAAATTCCAAATGTGAAGCTCACCTACGCGTTTAAACTCCCAAGTGTAGAGTTCACCTACGCGTTTAAACTCCCAAGTGCAGAGTTCAATTAAGGTCAACCACCAAAATCATCAAAATCGAAAAGCGATAGGCAACTCTGTTGAGGAGTCTATCAGATGGGTAGAAACAAATTTTGGGATCCAAAGTATTCCGAAAATTCGTCCCAGTCAACCGTGAACTTTCAAAAACTTTAGAGGGGGTTCTGTAGGCTGTCTAAAAATCACAATGGATAGCTGATCCCCGCAAGATTGTAAGGCAATGGTTCCTTCAAATCAAGAAGCAGAATTCATTCTTACAAGCAAAACAGAAGAAGTGTCTAAATCATTACATCCGCAGCATTATAATTGCTACAAACACGACCTCATGTTTGAGATGATTGATCTTGATGGTTGCGACAACAACATGACCAATATTATATTAGCAACTGTTAGAGATGCTGATGAGCAGTGGAATGATTTCAGAAATAAAAGGTTGGACTTAGTTGGTGAGTTGCTTAGTAGAGAGTTGTGAGCAAATATTCGTCTAAAAGACACTATGGATGTTGATTCCCGACAAGTTCCAACAATGAAAGCTACAATCAAATAGCTTTCGGGTCGATAAACGGAAAACTGCAAATGGAGGACTTTTCACATAGATCGAGAAGGGTTACAATTCGACGACACTTCCGACAACTGATGGAAACTCTATTCAGCAGTCTTCACAATCTACAATAAAAGTTACAATCTGACGACTTTCACACTCCACAACAACCAAAGCGAGGATTACTGAACGACGGTCCTTGCAACACCTTACAGAAGAGGTTACAAGTCAACAAATTTCTTCTAAAATGCAGAAGTCATCCCCGCGTTACTATTCTGGAAACGCTGAGCTCACCCCCGTGTTTCCAAGTCACAAATCAAACGTGAGCGACCCTCGCGTTCGTGGGGGGTTCAACCCATACCGACCTCCGCGTTTCCAAGCAAGTAACAAGCCAAAGCGCGAGCGACCCTCGCGTTCATCAATGTTCAGCCAACACCCAACCTCGCGTCTCGATTCAAAGACATGAAGTTGGGTTCTGAACGCCAGATTGGGCGTTTGACTCGTTCAAACACGAGTCGAACGGTTTCAGAACTGTTTTCCCACGATCTGAGAAAATCACGCCCACGTAGGAGCGGATTTAGAGGGCAGTTACAACCTCTTATCCCCCTATAAAATCTTAACAAACTCAACTGAGTTGGAGACTGGCTCTTGGAGGATCGGATTTGGTGATAATCAGATCAGGCGGAGATCCTCAGGATCTCAACCACTCAGCTTTGGCGGTTCAGCAACAGCAGCAGCGAAATCCTTGAAGATAGAATTTTTGAATCGATATCAGAAGATCAAATCTGAGAGGATTCTTCAACAACAGAATAACAGCTTGATCATTAACCAAATTTTCGGTTCTAACAACTCTATTAACAGAGTTCTAACTCGTTCAGAGTTCTAACTCGTTCAGAGTTCTTAAAAACTTGTTGAAGAGTTATTCATAACCTTTTCCACAGAAGTTCATCGTTCCCACGAGATAGGACGGTCAGATCGTCAACGGAGAGCAAATTCGACGCGAGCAATCGAAGGAGGCATTCCATCGCTACCGAGAAGAATCCAGTTTTAAACAAAGGAGAGAATCAAATTCGTTCTCTTCTCTTTTGTAATCAAGTTGTAATCGAAATCAAAGAAATACAAGTCAAATTTTCTTTTGTTTTCTTCATTGCAATTTTCCCACATACAAACATTGAGAGCTCGATTCAGGCGAGCTCGAGCTTCGATCTGTTTACAGGCGAGCTCAGTTCATATTCAGGTGAGTTCGAGCCTAATTTCAGGCGAACTCGACGCTCAATTACAGGCGAGATTCGAACCCTCAAATTTAGGCGAGCTCTGTGCTCGGTTTCAGGCGAGCTTTAGGGCTCAATTTGGGTGAGCTTCTTCATTTCAACTGCAGGCGAGGTCTTTAATTATAGGCGAGTTTTTGGCTTGCATTTGGGAAATTTTGGCATTTGGGAATATTTTGGCTTACAGGCGAGCTTTTATTAGGCGAGTCTTATGGTTGACTTACGGGTTGAGAAGAAATGGAAAAATTTCTTCAGAATACCAACGCCCACTTAAGATCCTTTCGTAATGGGCCAGCAATGATTTTTTTTTTCAAGTTTAGGCTTGTGAACTTATTTATGGCCTACTTCAATTAAGTATAAATTATTTAAATTTCTCAAATAATTTCACATATGGGCCTTGTCTTTTTAATAACATAAAGCTTTGGTTTTTTAATTAGTGGGCCCGTGTCAAATTATTTTATGGGCTTCTCTGATTAAATTTGGGGATTATTTGAATTGCTCAAATAATCTATTAAGTTGTAGGCCATTAAAGTTTTAATGGGCCTATCTATGGTTAATTAAAATAGAGAAATCTATTTTAATTGCTTAAGTAAATTTTAAAATTTTATTTGGTAGTTAATCAATTATTTAATTCAAATAATATGACACTAATGTATTAATTTTATCTCTTATTCCAAATGATTAATTGAAATAAGAAGTTGCCAAAGCAACCTATATATCTTGTGTAGATTGTTCATGATGGATGTTAGATGGTTGTGTGTATGTTTTCATATAAATATTAATCGGCCCAAAGGAAGGTTAATATTTATTTAGATTGCATACGCATCTGCGATGATAAACACGTGATAATTATAAGGTTTACATGTGGATAATGAATCGATCCAAAGATAGTTTTATTATTTGACATGAGTTATTGTTAGCGTTTGACATTGCAACAATATATCACTTACAAATTAATATTATTGTCCAAAGACTTGATATTAATATTATGTCAGATATCTTGAGATGTGATTTGTCATTATTTGAATTTTATTGATTACTAATTAAGGTTAAAATCTTTTGTTTATTTCAGCTAATGCATCTGCTGTAATAATTTCTGCTAACATCAATTCAATTCCCATACTCAATGGGACAAATTTTAAGGTTTGGAAAGAGAACATTTTAATTGTTCTTGGCGTATGGATCTAGACCTTACATTAAGAACTGAACAACCCTAACCTCTCAGTATGGATAGCATTCCTGATGCAAAGAAGGAGTATGAGAAATGAGAGCGTTCAAATTGCATGAGTCTCATGATCATTAAGCGTGGCGTTCCGGAAGCCTTTAGGGGCATAGAATCCGAAGGGATTACTAAGGATAAAGATTTTCTAGCTGAAATTGAGAAACATTTTGCGAAAAATGATAAGGTAGAAACAAGCACGCTTTTAGCTCGCTTGATTTTAATGAAGTATAAGGGCAAAGGAAATATCAGGGAGTACATTATGAAAATGTCTCATATTGATTCAAAACTTAAGTCACTCAAACTTGACCTATGTGACGAGTTACTGGTACATCTGGTTATGTTGTCTCTTCCTGCACAATTCAATCAGTTTAAGGTTAGTTATAACTGTCAATAGGAGAAATGGACTCTAAATGAGCTTATTTCATACTGTGTGCAAGAAGAAGACAGGTTGAAGCAAGATAAGACTGAAAGTGCTCATTTAGCCTATGCCTCTAAGGATAAGGGCAAGAAAAGGAAGAATGATAATAAAGCTCCTAAGGATCCAATTCTGAAGAAACAACATAAGAATGATCATGCTTGTTTCTTTTGCAATAAGGCTGGACATGTAAAGAAGGATTGTACCAAATATCACGTCTGGCATGCTAAGAAGGGTATGTTCCTTACTTTGGTCTGTTATGAAGTTAAGTTAGCTTCAGTACCTAGAAATACTTGGTGGTTAGACTCTGGTGCTACTACTCACATAAGTGTTTCTATGAAGGATTACCTGAGCTACCGAAAGCCAAGTGATGTTGAAAGACACATCTTTGTGAGTGATAGACAATCGGTAGATGTGGAAGCAATTGGACACTTTAGGTTACTGTTAGGAACTGGTTCTTATTTGGATTTGAAAGATACTTTTGTAGTACCATCTTTTAGACGGAATTTGATTTCTGTTTCTGTATTGGACAAATCAGGTTATTCTTGTTCATTTGAAAACAATCAATTCAGTTTATCTTTTAATTTAAATGTTATGGAATCACATGGTATCACGTGGTACTAAGCGTATATTTGCTTAGTACTTATGACAACCTATATTTGCTTGATACAATTGCTTCTTATAATGAAACTTTGCATGTGGAATCATGTGGTACTAAACGTAAATTAAATAAAGAAAATTCAGCGATATTATGGCATAAACGCTTGGGTCATATCTCAAAAGATAGAGTTGAGCGTCTTGTGTCTGATGGTGTTTTAGATTCCCTTGATTTTTTGAATTTTGACGTTTGTGTTGAATGTATCAAGGGAAAATAGAACAAAGTTAAGAGATTATGTGCTAATAGATCTTTAGAAGTCTTAGAATTGATACATATAGATATTTGTGGGCCATTCCCTATGGCATCTTGGAATGGTCAACATTATTTTATATCATTCATAGATGATTACTCACGTTATGGGTACCTATATCTCATTCATAAAGAATCTGAGTCTCTGGACATGTTTAAAGCTTTTAAAGCTGAAGTTAAGAATCAACTTAACAAAAGAATTAAAATCATTAGATATGTTCGTGATGGTGAGTACTACGACAGATATGATGATTCAGGTGAACAACGTTTAGGACCATTTGCTAGATACCTAGAGGAATACGGTATCGTCCCACAGTACACCATGCCGGGTTCACCTAGCATGAATGGTGTAGCTGAAAGATGAAATAGGACTCTTAAGGATATGGTAAGAAGTATGATTGCTCATTCTTCTTTACTAGAATCACTCTGGAGAGAAGCACTAAAGACAACAGCTTACATTCTGAACAGAGTACCAAGTAAAGCAGTTGCTAAAATACCTTATGAGCTTTGGACTGATCGAAAGCCCAGTTTAAAACACTTACATATTTAGGGATGTCTAGCTGAGACAAGGCCTTATAGGCCAAATAAAAAGAAATTGGACTCCAAAACAGTTAGCAGCTACTTTATTGGGTATTCTGAACGCTCTAGGGGCTATAAGTTTTATGATCCCACACTCAGAAATATTTTTGAGATGGGAACAATACTGTTCTTTGAGGATGTTGAGTTTGGGAGGAGAAATAATGTTAGAAACATTGCTTTTGAGGAGGAATTGGCTTTAGATCCAATCCATACAGTTATTTTTAACAATCTTCAGGTTCCTATACCTGTTGTTGCTCAAGAAGTAAATCCGGAACCTCAAGATGGCAATGTTGAACAACTCCCTATTCCAGAAGAACAAACTCAACAATCTCAAGAACCAGTGCCTTTAAGGAGATCCATAAGAGAAAGAAAAAATGCTATTCCGGATGATTATATTGTATTTCTCCAAGAACATGAGGAAAATAATGAAATGATGGAAGATGATCCAATCAACTTCCTTTGGGCCATGAAATGTTCTAACTCTCAAAAGTGGATTGATGCCATGAATGAAGAGTACAAATCTATGCAAGACAATAAGGTTTGGGAACTTGTCCCATTACCAGAAGGTACAAAACCAATTGATTATAAATAAATTTTTAAAACCAAGCGGGATACAAATGGTAATGTGGAGAGGTATAAGGCATGTCTTGTAGCTAAATGCTTTACTCAAAAGGAAGACATTGATTATACAAAGACTTTCTCTTCGATTTTATCAAAAGACTCTTTTAGAACAATCATGACACTTGTTGCTCACCTTGATCTTGAGTTACATCAGATGGATGTTAAGACTACGTTTCTCAGTGGAGACATTGATGAAATGATCTATATGATGTAACCATAAAACTTTGTGTCAGGTGACCCAAAGAATATGGTTTGCAAATTAAGGAAATCTATCTATGGACTCAAGCAAGCTCCTCATCAATGGTATTACAAGTTTAAACAAATAATTATCTCGTTTGGTTTTGAGATGAATATTGTTGATGACTGTGTATATCACAAGTTCAGTGGGAGTAAGTATATTTTCCTGGTTCTGTATGTCGATGATATATTGATTGCCACTAATGATATAAGCATGTTACACGAAACCAATAGATTTCTATCAAAGAATTTTAAGATGAAAGATCTTGGGGACGCCTCTTTTATATTAGGAATCCAAATACATCGAGATCATTCTCAAGGTATACTTGGATTATCACAAAAGGTTTATATCGATAAAGTACTTAAAAGGTTTGTCATGTAAGACTACAGACCAGGAGACACCCTTATTGCTAAAGAAGACAAGTTTTGTCTCAATCAGTGCCCTAAAGGCAATCTTAAAATTCAGGAAATACAAAAGATTCCTGTCACGCCCCGCTTCCCAAAATACCGGGAATCGGAACGCGAAAAAGCCCGCGACGTATTAGATTGAGAAGAAATATACACTGTTATTTTT
>BQKN01062432.1:0-24950 GCA_022839385.1 Asparagus kiusianus
CCATCCTCCTTTAATGGCACTAACGAGCTTGATAGATAAATTTACTACATTTTCACTCAAGAAGCCATTAGTACCGATAATGGTGGTTGTAAGAACATCATCAAAACATAAGGGCTAACACCTTTGTGGGCGTGAGTTCTCGGTGGGCTCTTGGACTTCAATGCGCAAACTGGTGCGCGTAGTTGCCATGAACTCCTTGTCATGTTGAGGGTAGCGGCGACCCCCAGCATATTGAGTCGTTCGGGGCTTCTTTATTGGGCCCAAACGTTCTTGAATTGGAGCTTTGCATCGCTCATCGGGAAGTGGACCGAGGCGCTCCAAAACTGACTTCCTTCTTCGGGATGGTCCTGCGGGATCTCTCGAAGCAGCTATGGGGATTATCGGCGACTTAGGTTGGTTCGCCGGAGGTTGAACTTTTGTTGAAGGCTGCAATGGTTGTTCCTTAGCCTGAATCACCACTTCAGACTTCGGCCTCCATACTTGGCGGGTTGGTGGCGGCTTTTTGGCCACTTCCTTCTGCAGACTTCTGCGGGCTTCTTGAACTTTAGCCCGTGCCTGCGCTGACAGTGCGCGGCGCTTGCGAATGCGCTCATCCAGTGTCGAACGATTCCGCTTGACACGGATCCATTCATTCGTTGGCGGCTTAGAGGAGCTGCAATTCATTGGTTATTGAGGCTGTTTGCCTCTCCTGTTCTTCAAATCTGCGTTGTAGCGGATTCCGTCAACGGACTCCATCGCCTTTGCTAATTGTCGCGCCAGGCGTTGACGTCGCCTCTGGCGGGCTCTCTTTGAGAGAGTCCCTATGCCTTCAGCGGCGGAGGAATTGGCAAGAACAGGTTTGACCTTGTTGGAGGTCGGTGGAACTTCACTCGATGCAACTTCGGCATCGATCGGGGTGAGATCTTTGTTGGTATTCTCTACTTCCTTATACCAACGGACTTTTCTCCTGGAGGAGAACTTTTTGGACTTGCAGGGGGGAGGTGGATCCGGACGAGGATGACAGATACTCCTCGAACTTTTGTTGGTCGAATTCATACTCGACCTCCTCCTCGACCGGGATTGAGATCCGCGACTGCGGCGCAACGATCTCAGCAGCGAGATCGGTGGCTCCCACTGTGGTCGCCAGATTGTTCGCGGGAAAAATTATTTTCTTCATTGAAGTCATTGTCTCCTTAAGCAACTGTTTTTTGGTTACAAAAGATCCGGTCTTTTTATAAGATCCGGTTACAAAAAAATCAAAGAAAAATCAAAAGATTACAACTTTCCTTTTTTGTGGAATAAATCGCAAGATCCTGTTTTGCGGTCTCTTGCTTGTGTGGGTTCTTCGCCTGCACCGGGGTTAATCCGTGGACCACCGCGCGATCTAGATCCGGTCAGATCTACATGGTATGACGGGTATTATTTCGCGAAGGAAATAATAGCCAGGGGGATTAGTTCACCAAGGAAATAATCGCCCGAAGTAATCGAAATCGACCAAGCGAAATCGATACTCTTCTCGGGATCAAAAACCAAGTTTTGATCCGGCGGGTAGCCGTGTAGATCTCAGATCTGATCTCTCTCGAACTCCTACCTTGTTTGGTGTGGATGATCGCCAAGAACCAGATCTGAAAGTTCAAGTCTTCAAAGCTTCAAAACTCCAAGGTTCAGATCTCAATCCAGCAGAGCTTCGCCTCCAAAAATTCCCACCTCTCAAACAATGAACCACCAAGCCTATTTATAGGCACTCAAAACCAGATCTGGGCTCAGATCTGGGCCCAAATCTGGGATTAGCCCAGGTGGCTCGGCCACCGAGCCACCTCCTGGTGGCTCGGCCACCTCCTGGTGGCTCGGCCATGGCCGAGCCACCCCTAGGTGGCTCGACTGTGGTCGAGCCACCTAAGAGTGGCTCGGTTTTGACCGAGCCCTCCAGGTGTTTGTCGTTTTGTCGTTTTCCGATTTCGCGGTTGATTTAGACTCTGATTTGTTGATCTAAATCCTGATTTGGCAGTAAATACGCTTCGGTGTTCGAGTTCGTTAACCTCGTCGCCTCGTTAATCTGCTTCGTCGCGTCTTACTTAGCCTCGATATTGTGTTTTAACGATCATGCTTAGATTCATCGCCCGATGGTTCGTTGGTTTATCGAATCATCATGTCGAGCTGTGTTAAGGGACCTATAAGCAGTTTTATACGCCTACAATCATCTTCGAAAAATCTGGCTAAGAATACCCTTTCTAGATCTATCCATTTTTAATAGACCCAGCAGGCAACTTCATAAACCATTCAAAAGCAACACCCTTAAGGGTGCCAATGAACAATTAAGTCAGAATAGCATCGTTTGCTACCACGTCTCCGGTCTGTGACTTGAAGTAGTAAACGTGCTGATTTGGTGATGTGTCATCGAAAGGTTGCAAAGTTGGGGCCTTAAATTTTGGTGGATAGAGAGCTGCGTCACATTCCGCAGGGTAAGGTCGTACCACTCCTTCTTCATGAAGCTCACTCCTATTAGCAATTGCATTAAGATGAGCCTCTAACTCGTCCATTTTAGATGATTGAGGATTTGGTTCCTTATCGGCTTCTTTCTCATTTCGGAGGAAGACTCTAGGTTGTGAGTCTCACGATTCGAATTCTCATGTGCCTTCTGCTTTCCCTTTGAAATTGTCCTCCGGGAAGATTTAGACTTTTGGCCCTTCTCTACAATGAGCTAGGCCAGCATCTCCTTTATTTGGGCAAGTGTCTCTTGCTATGCCTAGATCATAATGTGATGTTCATTAACTCCCTTTACCAAATCGTCGGAGTTTCCAGTCATATAAACGGGAGTCTAATGTGCCATGACGGAGCTTGAGGATTGAGAATCCATAATCGTTGAATGTTCCCCATCTGAAGTGATTCCCCGAGCTAATCATAGGTAATTATTTGGGTAGATAGTTCCTATTCGGGTTTGAGTGTGGTGATATATTCCTTTGAACTCGTCACAAATTTCTCGGACAGTCGGGGAATGACTTCTATCTGATTCGTCAGAACTAGGAGCTAAGGCCCTCCCTCTACCGATCACATTAAAAGTGACTTCAGGATATTCAACTTTAGATATATTCTTTTTGTGATGACGTTGTCACTTGGCAGGCCTAACAACGTTTGTTAATCGGTTAAATACTGGTAGCCAAGGTGCAGATATGCAACAGTAGCATTTCGAGAGGACTGTAGAAATAAGCCGCTTATATTGATATGAATGAGTTGTTTGTGGCACAGGTCTCCCTCTCGATAGCAATTCTCTCAAATCGGAGACTTAGGACGAATCTCTCACATAGCGTGAGGATGAAGATGGAACCCCCTTCTTGTTAGTGGGTGGGACTGATTCTTGACGGTCATGAATCTTAAATCCATGTTGATTTTTCTAAACTTGGTGGACCACGTCGTGTTCTGGAGAAGAAACACGAGGGTCACTTCCGATTTTATGAATGCTAGGCTGAGGCCTACGTTTAGTTAATGAAACAGACCCCTGAGGGTCGTGTTTCGGTTGAACGCACCCCTGGGGTGTGTATTTGATTGATAAAACAGACCCCTAAGGGTCATGTTTTGGTTGAACACACACCTGGGATGTGCATTTGATTGACGAGACAGACCCCTGAGGGTCATGTTTTGGTTGAACGCACCCCTGAGGTGTGCGTTTGATTGATGAAACAGACCCTTGAGGGTCACGTTTTGGTTGAACGCACCCCCGTGGTGTGCGTTTATCTTTAGAAATGCTTTTCTGAGGACTGCATTTTGGATGAACAACGCGCCACTAAGGGTCGCGTTTAAGTTGTATCACGCGAGGCTCATAGTTGGGCTCATTACCTCGAAGTGTGCGTTCTGAAGTAGAGACGCAGCACTCAGGCAGAGACTCAAAAATGCAATTTTCATGTTGGGCAAGAGATTGGCTATTTCGTAGGTGTGCTCACCATATAGATCTCCTCTTTTGTCGAGCAGCATTCTTTTTGGCCTGTTTTAAGGCCTTGGCTATAACATCATCGGCGTTAGTTGGATTTTCCTCCGCCATGGACCTTTTATGACCCGACACAGATCGTGTTAACTCTGGTATGGAGCTTTTAACTCGTTGAACAAGTTTGATGGAATCCGAGCCCATTCCTTCAGAGGAAGGGTTGTTTAAACAGTCTCGGCCAGAAGAAGGGACTGTTTTCGGAACTGTAGTAATAGTTGGCATTTTAATCTCCTTAGAGATTTTGTGGGCATTACGCCTAGCCTTGGGACTGAGCGATCCAGAGGAGAGGACTTCCTCATACTTAGCTTGATCAAACTCTACGACGAGAGTTTTCATGGTCGTTCCAGCGAGATTGATGTTGGATTACGCCACCATTTCGTCATCAGAGAAGCTAGTCCCCAGCAGAGTTGTCATCTTTTATTTGTTAGAAAATTTGTAATAAGAAAATAAAAGAATTGAATTCTATTTTATTCCTTCTAACTACTTAGAAAAAGAATGTTTACAACTCTCTCAATCTCGATTACAAGTTAAATTTCTGATTACAAAAAATAAGAGAATTAATGTGAATTTTCTACTTTGTTTAAGTCTGGGTTCTTCACAGTGACGATGGAGTGCCTCCCTCGAATGCTCGCGTCGAGTTTGCTCTCTATTGATGATTCGAACAACTCGTTGGAACAGTTAACTTGCGAGGCAAGTTTGAAGAAAACTCTTAACGAGTTTATGAATTCGAGATGAGTTGGAACTCTGTGAAAAGAGTTGTTTGAACCAAAAATTCGGTTATTAGCCAAGTGCTAAAACTCTGTGTTGCTGAAGAAAGCCTCCAGATCTCAGAATGATTCTCCAAGATCAATCTCTCTGCCAAAAGCCGATCCTTTAAATGATTCAAAAAATTCGATCTCTGAACCTAAGAGTCGATCCAAGATCTTGATTTTTCTAGCCTTTAACTCTGTTCACGAGTTTGATTATTTATAGGGGGATAAGAGGTTATAATTAACCCCATAATCCGCTCCTAAGTGGGCGAGATTCCCTCAGATCATGGGGAAAAACGATTCTGGAACCATTCGACTCACATTAAATGAGTCAAAAACGCCCAGTTTGGCGTTCTGGGCCTCAACTCCGTGTCTCAGAACTGAGACGCAGAGTTCGGCTTTGTTCACGGTGAAATTCATTGCTTTCTTCTTCATTGATTCCATTGCTATCTTGAATAACAATTTTTTGAGTTACAAAGATCCGGTCTTTTTATAAGATCTGGTTACAATAAAATCAAAGAAATTAAAAAGATTACAACTTTCTCCTTTTGCCGAACAAATCACGAGCTCCTATTTTGCGGTTGCTCGCTTGCGTGGATTCTTCGCCTGCGCCGGGGTTTATCCGTGGACCACCACGAGATCTAGATCCGATCGGATCTACGTAGTATAACGGGTATTATTTCACCAAGGAAATAATAGCCGGGGGGATTAGTTCACCAAGGAAATAATCGCCCGAATCTCGGGATCAAAGACCAAGCTTTGATCCGGAGTATGCCTGCGTAGATCTGAGATCCGATTTGAGATCCGGTTCCTCTCGAACTCTTGCCTTATTTGGCGTTAACGATCGCTGAGCACCGGATCTGGAAAAGCAAGTCTTCAAAGTCCCAAAGCTTTAATCTTTTTTAGATCTGAGCTTCGAATCCAGCAGAGCTTCGCCTCCAAAAAATCCAACCTTTCAAAATGAACCAAGGGGAGCCTATTTATAGGCAACCCTTACTGTGCCTTGGGCACAAGGTGGCCGGCCACCAAGTGGCTCGGCCACCGAGCCACCAACAGGTGGCTCGGGCGCCCCCCTCCAGGTGTTTGTGGTTTTGCCTTTTTGTGTCCGTTTTCTGGTTCTGCGCTTCGTTGTTGATCTGGACTTTGATTTGGTAGTCTGGATCCTGATTTGGCAGTAAATCCGCCTTGGTGTTTGAGTTTGAATCCGTTCTATGGTTGGATGAATCGTTGACTCCCCGAACCGTTGGCTTGATTCCGCACGCGAATGGATGCATTCCGTCGCTTGCGTGCGATTCGTTGACCTCGTCGCCTCGTTAATCTGCTTCGTTGCATGTCACTTGGCTTCGGTGTTGTAGACTGACACTCGTGTTTATATACATCACCCGATGGTTCGTTCGACGTCGTCGAGCTGTGTTAAGGGACCTATAGGCAGTTTTATACGCCTACAGGCTTCTGTCAAAAATTAAGAACGAATTCAGGGGTCGCCTGTGTTCTAAAATCATGAACGCGAGAATGAACTCCGCGTCTCTTAGAAGTAGTTGTTGATTTGTAACTATTGAAGCGTCTATAAGGACCGTTGTTCCGTAATCTTTGCCTTAGCCATTTGGGGTGTGAAAAACATCAAATTGTAACTTTGACAGTTGATTGTTAAGGCTATTGAATTAGAACTTTCATCAGTCGTTGAATTGTAACTTTTCTCGATCTACGTGAGAATCCTCTAATTATAACTTTCATTTGTTGACATAAAAGTCGTCTGATTGTGACTTCCATTGTCATGATGTTGATTTTAAGTTTGATAGGAATCAGCTATCTGTTGTGATTTTTAGACAGCCTATAATCTACAAGCTCATTCATCTCAAAAATATATACGTTAAATTTTCTAAGGGCAAAAAAATAGTTTTATCTTTGAGGCTAACAATGCACTTATCTGGTTTAAAAACAATATCATAGCCTTTATCACTTAGTTGACTAATACTAAGAAGATTATGATTTAGTCATTTAACTAAGTAAACATCTTCAATAATGGGAGAAGGTTTCTTACCAATATTAATAATACTAACAATTTTACCTTTCTCGTCACCGCCAAAGGAGACATTGCCTCCTTTCATCCTTGATAGGGTTACAAAGAGATCTTTATTACCCATCATATGATTAGAGCAACCATAATCAACATACCACACTTCTTTATGTCTTGTGCGAGACATTCCCTGCATGCAAAGAAGTGGTAGATACTTTAGGTACCCAAATCTTGGGTCCTTGAATGTTAGTACTCTTAGTACCCTTGGGTATTCACATTAACCCATAATCATAAATATTATTCCTAATTTAACAATGAGTGGAGATGTGACCATATCTCATGCAATAAGTACAAATAAAATTTTTCTTATAAACAGGTGCATGAGACTTATGAAATCTTTTTCTACCAAAATGTGGGTGAGGATGGCTAGAAGAAGTATGGCTAGATTTCAATGAAGCAATTCCATTGTTTAATCTCTTAATTTGAGACTTTAATTGTTTGTTTTCAAAATCAAGATCTCCAATTATTTTATTTTTAAAGCAATAGCATCATTTAAGTAAGATTGTAATAATTCAAACTTTGAGTCACATGAGTTGTGTGATTTTTTAAAAGAAGAGTGTTCTTTAGCTAACATTTTAAATTCGAAATTAAACTCAACAAGTGCGGTTTCTATTTCACATTGCATGATGAAGGAGTCATGATCGGAATCAGATAATACCTTATCATCATGAACCATGAAGCACACGTTTGGATCTTGGAAGGCACATTTAGCGACTTCTTCAACATCATCTGAATCGCTAGGTTTGGATTCTTCCCATCCCGCATACATAACCCTCTTCTTCTTGTACTTCAAGTACTTTTCTTTCAACTTGGGGCAATCTCTTGTTATATGTCCCAGTTCACCACATTCAAAGTATTTTCTTACACGAGAAGAAAATTTATTAGAATGATTATTTTTAAAGTTTTTGTTCATCCTTACCAATCTTGATATTCTCTTGGAAAGATGAGCCACTTCTTTTGAAACATCAAGTTCACTATCGGAGGAAGAAGAGTCATTTTCAATTACTCCTTTAAGCATAATTGATTTTATCTTTGGAGTGGGATCTTCATTTCCTCATAGGGGTTCATCTTCTTTCTCCTTGATCTTCTTCTCATGAATTTTGAGCTTGCCAATGAGGCCATAAAGGGTGAGTTTTGTGAGATCATTTGCTTCCTCTATCGTAGTTGCTTTAGGCTCCTATGTCGGTGTAAGCGAACAAAGGATTGTAGTTTTTTTCTTGGTTCTCAAGCACCTTATCAAGTCCATGTAGTTGATTCGTAATGTTAGTAAAACGATAAAACATAGCATCAATACACTCATTTGGAAGCATTTTAAATAGTTTATATTCATGCATGAGACTACTAATTTTTAATTCCTTGACTTGAGGAGTTTTTTCATGAGTTACAAATAGTTTCTCCCAAATTTTATGTGCGATTGCACAAGTGGAAACTCTATTGTACTCATTTTTAGAGTGAGTCTACAAAGGCATTCATAGCCTTAACATTGAGAGTAGCCAAATTCCTTTCATCCTCGGTCATGTTATGACTAGGTTTTTCAACATATTCTTTTTTAATAATATCTAGGATATCAATATCAATTCATCTCAAGTAAATACGCATCCTAGCTTTCCAATATGTAAAATTATTGTCATTGAACAAAGATGGCCTAGAAGTTGATTGACCTTCAAGAGCATGCACATTCATGTTTGATGCAAAATTATTGTCATTGAACAAAGATAGCCTAGAAGTTGATTGACCTTCAAGAGCATGCACATTCATGTTTGATTCCATTTTAGGATCTTTACTCTAAGGTGATTAAACCAAAGTAAATATAGAGACCAATCTCTAATACCAATTAAAATTACCCTAGAGGAGGTGAATAGAGTAATCATACAATAATGTGTAACTAATAAAAATTCAATGCAATTTAAGACACAAATATAGTAATGAGGCAATAATTTAAAAAGAGAGAGTTAGAGATAGTTAGTCAAGTGAGACGACGATGTGTTCACGAGATTCGGTCCTCTCGACCTAAGTTCCCGACCACCTCTCCCGATGGTAATCCACTACACAACCCGATTTAAAAACCAGAACTTCTTCACAATGATCTCCCTAAGATCGAACTCTCCACACAATAATATCCTCAAGATATAGCTCTCCACACAATACAAGATGAAGAAAAATTCTCTCTTACAACAATCTTATAGCAAGGATGAAGAGATAAATGATTGAAGCTCAGGGGTTTGTGGGATGCGAAAGTGAAAATCGAAAATTTGAAGTACTTGAGAACTTGAGAATAAGTTGAAAATGTAAGCTTAGAAGTCTCAAAATCAAAAATCAAGCTTTTCTCTTTGTTTTCTTGGATTTCTTAGTTTTCTTGGTTTGTTGAATAAATGAAACCTGAGGACTTATTTATAGTCTCTCAACAACCTAGCTCAAATCCAAAGAAAATCCAAAATCTAAAGCAAATCCCAAAAAATTAGGAAACTAGAAACTAGCCGTTACAGTTGGCGGCTGTGATTGGTCGATTGGTCGAGAAAATCAGTCAACTGATCAGTTGACCATTGCGCAGAACTGGAAAACAAAATACAATGTTGGTCGACCGATTATGTGTATCAGTCGACTGATTTGTGTGTATCAGTCGACTGGCTGTGTGTATCAGTCGACTGATTTGGAGGCCAACTACAGGAGCTGAAAACATGCTCCTGGTCAGTCGACTGATCTAAAAAACAGGTCGACCGAAAATCAGATATTTCAAAAACCTAATTTTTTCAGAACGGTTGATTTTCTAAATTATATTTAAGATATTAAATTAACTTCAAAAATAGTAAAACATGGGAGAATACTTATATATATGAAAATAGATATGTTAGAGAAAGAATTCTAAAATAGCATCCCGTATTTGTGAAAACTTATTATTTTACAAAAAAAACGTCAAAAATACGAGTTTTGAAATATGTGTGTGTACTCCCCAAATACTAAAAAATTTATCTACTTTATTTCTTGCCTACATTATGATCTAGAGAGAAGTAAAAAATACAAATATCACTTACAATTGTACACAATGCTTAAATATCGATATTCACTAGAAATTTGTTGTTGAAGCTCTTCTTGACTATATACTTGAATGCTCTTTATAAGTAGATATATGCTTGAGTCGATCTTTGAGCGTTTTGAGGCTTTTTCATCAACTTGCATCCACCTCTACGGATATCATCGTTACGGCGCAAATCCTTCCAACCTCAACTAATGGCACTATATTACTTGATAAATACATCTTGTGTAGGATCACTTGACAAGCAATTAGCACCGATAATGGGTTTGTAAATCATCATCAAAACATGAGACCTAACATTACCATGTTTAGGATGTCTCTTTCCTAGTTGATTAAACTATGTCTGATAGAAAGAGACAAATAGATGAGAGAGTTTTAGCTTTTTTATGAGAGCTTCAAGATTTTGAGAAGAGAAGATATTGAATTGAAGATTTTGACCCTTGGAGCCTCAACAAACTCTTATTCGTCGTGCTAGACATCTTCGAATCATCTTTGTGAGAAGAGTTGTCCTTAATTTTATCATTTACACCATTCGTCATCAAGCTTCACTTTGATTCATTGAAGGACGGTTTGTTAATCGAAAAGGGATATAGGATCTTTCTTATTTTTTCCTGCTTAGACAATGTTTGTTGGTTTGTTTCAAACTTGCTTTTATAGCATACACAAGTCGGTGTTAATTGAGGGTTAGGACTAGCTAGGCTAGGTGTTGGTTCCAAGAATATTTCTCATGCTTTAGACGTTTGTTTCGATTTGGTTTCAAATTTCGATGACGAAGAGTTTGAAAGCTACTTTCCAAGTGGCTAGTGGAAACTCACCATGAATTCTTTGATGATGGTGAGAATAACTAGGGGTGAGCACGGTTCGGTCCAAACCGAAAAAACCGACCGAACCGACTAAAATTTTACGGTTCGGTTCGGTTTTAATGTTCAGTCGGTTCGGGTCGGGTTGAAAAATTTTCAACCCGAACCGCCCGAACCGACCGCCCATAACATAACCCATTATACCCGACCCGTGTTCAGTGTTCTCCACTCAATATAAAATGAAATCCCTAAACCTAGCTCTCCATTCTCCACCCTCAGATCCAGCCGCCGCCGCTCCTCCAGTCCTACTGCCCTCCGTCACCGGCGCACCGTGCTTCGTCTCCGTCACCACCCTTCGTCTCCGTCTCCGTCTCCGGTTAGTGTTTCTCCCTTTCGTCTCAGCTCTTAGGATTCAAGATCTAAGTTTTACGATTTTTTTTGATTTTCTTCTGATGATTTGCCGCTGCCTCTCCTCCAGTCCTACTGCCCTCCGTCACCGCGCTTCGTCTCCGTCACCGCCCGTCGTCTCCGTCTACTTCTCCGTATCCGGTTAGTGTTTCTCCGTCTCATCTCAGGATTCAAGATCTAAGTTTTATGATTTTTTCGATTTGCTTCTGATGATTTGCTTTTTGGATTCAAAGCTTTAAACCGAAGATCTTCATTCTCTCGGAATTTTGATGTGATTTCTTTTGTATACTGTAGAGATTTGCTTTGCTCTGGCCCGTTGTGTTAAATTATGTTTAAGCTGCATGTTTTAGCGTTTAGTTGAAGAACTTGATGGTAAACATGGAAATTTTGGTTCCTTTCTTGCTAATTTGTCTCGTTTAAATTTTTAATGTGAAAGATTTGATTCTTTTGGAGTAATGCGACTTGCTGGCAGTTGTTCAAAGTTCGAAAGCTGACCTCCTCATTCTTTACTCACCTACATTTTCTTTACACGCATTCTAACTGCCTTTATTGCTGATCAAATCTCTACTGCAATTTCTCCGAATTGGGTTCTTTTTACAACAATCTTTCAGAACTTACTCATTTGAGATATTGGTATGACTAAGAGATTGGCTATAAAACCAGTGAGACCTCTAATAAAGGACTTGAGCAGGGTTCATTCTCTGTTCCATTTCGTTGGTTGCTGAATTGCATTTCTTCTTCCATTTTCTTTTTGTGTTTAGAAAATTATGAGGGGTGAACTTAGTTTACACCTCCTTGTATAAATGATTTTCATACTTTCTTACAGCAGCCACTCATCACTCATTATCATCTTCATGGCCGAGGCTGAAGCCGCTGAACCATCTCCTCAGGATCCATCTCCAGCTTTGGGGACACCCGTACCTGTAGTGGAGGTATAAACTGAATTGTGCTAAAAAGTTATGCATATTAGTGTGCTAAAAAGTTAATAATCCTAATTTATATGAATTGTTGAAATAATCTGCAGGCTTCCGCTTCTCAAAAAGAGAATTCTAATGCAAATGCAAGTCAAGTTGATTCTAATCAATCTACACAAGGCTCTCAGACTTTGACTAAAAGGAAAGCAGTAAAAGCAAGATCGGAGGTTTGGGATCATTTTACTAAGTTTAAAGATAAAAATGGTGATCCAAAAGCAAAATGCAACTATTGTGAAAAAGTATATTTTGCACATTGTAAAAAAAATGGTACTACAGCACTACACAATCACATGGAGTCTTGCAAAAAGCACCCACATAATGTCGACACTCGACAGAAGCTATTAAATTTACAACCAAATCTTGATTCACAAAGTGGAGCTAGTACGAAAATGGGAACCCTTGGTAGTTGGAGTTATGATGAAGGAGCCATAAGAAAAGCCCTCAGTTATTTCATCATTTTAGATGAGCTTCCATTCAAGTTAGTAGATGGTTTAGGGTTTAAAAATTTCATGTCCATTGCATGCCCTAGATTTCATATTCCATCTCGTTGGACAATCCAGAGAGATTGCCATAAGATTTACCTTGAAGAAAAAAAAGTTTGAAGAATTTATTAAAAGCTACATGTCAGAGGGTGTGTCTAACAACCGATACTTGGACTTCCATTCAAAATATTAATTATATGTGTTTAACGGCACACTGGATTGACAATGATTGGAAATTGAACAAAAGAATAATAAACTTTTGTCCTATTTCAAGTCATAAAGGAGATGATCTTGGGAAGGTGGTCGAGAAGTGTTTACTAGATTGGGAAATTGAGAATGTTTTCACCATCACGGTTGATAATGCTAGTTCAAATGATACCATGATTACATACTTAAAAAAGAGGTTCAACAATTGGGGAGGCACAATGTTGGGTGGAAAATTTCTTCATATGAGATGTATTGCTCATATTGTTAATCTTGTTGTTAGTGATGGGCTCAAAGATTTGGGGGATTCCGTTGCCCGTGTTCGTTCGGCGGTGAGATATGTGAGGCAATCTCCATCTAGATAAGCTAAATTCAAAACTTGCATTGAACTAGAAAAAATTGAATTTGGTTCATCTTTATGTTTGGATGTATGCACTAGATGGAATTCTACTTTTTTGATGTTGAACATTGCTCAAAAATATGAAAAAAGCTTTTGAAAGATATGGTGAAGAGGATCCCTTCTTTAGATTTGAACTAAGTAATGGAAATGGAGCTCATGGAATGCTATTGGAGGATGATTGGGTTAATGTGAGAAGGTTATGCATTTTGCTTGAAAAATTTTATAAGCTGACATTACGTGTTTCAGGTTCTTCATATGTGACAAGTAATTTTTTTCTTCAAGAAATTGGTAATGTTGCTTGTGATTTGCAAAAATGGAGATTGTCTGATGATGCATCATATGCTAGAATTGCTAATAGAATGACAGATAAATATGAGAAGTATTGGGGAAGTTGGGAGAGGACGAACATGTTGATTTACATTGCGGCGCTTCTTGATCCACGAAATAAAGAAGATTTTGTGACTTTTATTCTTGAGCTCACATACGGTGAGAAAGAAAGGGTTGATAAGTTAAAATTCATCAAAGATGCCGCATTTGCATTATTCAATGAGTACAAAATTAAATATGGAACTGAAATAGATGCAAGTGGGCAATCAATTGGTGCTTCATATAATAATATTGACAATGATGATGTTAATCAAATAACCGATGTAAGAAGTCAGTTTAAAAGGTTGAAAGCCGCAAAAGGAAGTGTTGAAGCAAAATCGGAGTTGGAAAAATTTCTAAGCGAGGATGTTGAAGCCGATCAAACTAACTTTGATATTTTAGCTTATTGGAAAGTTAATAGTGCAAGGTTCCCAATTCTCTCTCGGATGGTTCGTGATGTATTAGCTATTCCAATTTCTACAGTTGCTTCTGAGTCTGCATTTAGTACAGGTGGTCGAGTACTTGATCCATTTAGGAGCTCATTGACTCCAAGAATGGTACAAAGCCTAGTATGCACTTCCGATTGGCTTCGAAACTTGTTGGCTACGCCAGGTTCAAGCAAAATTTGCTTTGAAGAAGATTTGGATGCTCTTGAGAAGTTAGACATAAGTATTTACCATTTATGTTTTTGTATGTTAAATAATTTGATTTTTTATTAATTTTTTATTTGTTTATCTTTCAGATTTGGGTAAGCTTTCAATTGAACCGACAATCACAGATTTGTAAGAGCTTGAAGAACACAGGTAATATTTTGTTCTCTTGCACGAATTTCAGACCATTTTAGTTGACATGTTTCTGCATAGGATGAATATATAACAGATGCAACTTATGCAATATAGTACACAACAAACTTTATTTGAGTACACAGCTAGCAGATTGAATTTATATAACAACAATGATGATCCTAGATCCCATAGTCAGAAGAATGCTAGCTGTGTACTTTATTTGAGTACACAACTTAACTCTCTCTTTGAAACTGACTTACTTATAAAGATCGAGGCAATCATCTTAGACTGAAGAATTGGTATTGATCTCTTTGAAACTAAACTCTATCTCTTTGAATACTATGATCTTAAACAGGTTTTGCTGCAAGGTACTACCAAGGCAAGTTGGTGCCTCTTCTTACCAAAGCCGGAGCTCTAAATTCAGCATCATGAGAAGCAGCAGCAGTATAAATTGTTGTGTTTTGTGTGGGCTGGAGAGGTATCCAGCTAGTGGATGATAAATTAAAGACTAGTGTTGGTGTAATGGTATTGATGTTCATTTTATAACTTTTGTTTTAACACACGTCTACCCTAATGCTGGCAAAGTTTAGTTTTCTGTGTAATTTAAGAATACTTTGCATGTTTCCTTTTTGTCTTCAGTCTAAAGATGGTATTGAAGGCTTGAAGTTGTGCATCCTTTATTCATTTTCTTCCTTTTCTGGTTTTTGCTTGGTTTGTTAGAAGAATATACTTTATGTAATGTAATGTTAACTGTTAAGAAGGTAATGTATTGTATGTGATCATTTTTAATAAATACAGACTTTATTGAAAGTTCGAAGAAGTTAGAACCGAACCGAACCGCACCGAACCGACTTGCAACGGTTCGGTTCGGTTTTGAATAATAGTCGGTTCGGTTCGGTTGTTCAAAATTTAATAAGAACCGAACCGAACCGACCGTTTGCTCACCCCTAAGAATAACAAGCATTTCACTATCAACTTTTGGATCCTCTCCACTAAGAATAAGTAGTTGAGACCATTACTTTTTTAGTAGTTGAGACCATTACTTTTTTATCACAATCATTCATGATTCTCTAATATGTGCTTGTGATTCATTCTCAATCTAATCCTCACAAATAACACCCCCCCCACCTCCCCTAAAAAAACACGCACACACACCCACTCAAGAGAAAATTACAATCATTTGTAATTTGCACTAAATTTATAAATCACCTATTAGAATATCAATAATTAAGAAAATTTAGTGATCTCTCTACTATTTTTCAGTAACGGAGAACTGTTTACCGTTCTCTAAGAAGGTGTTTGTAGGCATCGAAAATTGCCGATAGGTCCCCACTCACAGCTCGGCGTCAACGATCGACGATTGAACGTCACTACCCGGTTCACAAGAGTTCAAACGACGTCGGTGAGCGATTGAAGCCAACCGACGGATTACGTGAGCCGACAGAATGTCAGAATCACGGGGATACGGATTGACCGAAAACCCCACGATCACCGCAATTGGGCCAACGCCCGCCGTGGCCCGATCACCACACTGATAATCCAACCGATGGGATCTACAGAACGCCTCGACGGGCTTCCAACACAACCGGAATCAGTCAAATCCAAGTCCGGATAAAGACACTACAGCGAAGTCAATCAAAGAACACCGCGGAGCGTCTCGGATGACACGAAACACCCCGGGGTGTCTCAGAAAATCCGAGACACCCCAAGGGTGTCTCGAAAATTCCGAGACACCCCAAGGGTGTCTCGGAATTTCCGAGACACCCCTAGGGTGTCTCGGAATTTCCATCCGAGACACCCCAAGGGTGTCTCGGAATTTCCGAGACACCCCTAGGGTGTCTCGGATTTTCCGAGACACCCAGGGGTGTCCTTGTGATTTTTTGAGCCCCCTACCCCCCTTGGTTTCCTATAAATAGGCCCCTAGGGCCTCCATTCTCTTGGCCTTGGTTTTGGGAGAGAAATTTCTGGTCTTGGGATTATCCTCGAGATCTGAAATTTCTAAGAGGAGCGGCGAAGCCCTGCCGGAGCAAGGAGTCTGATTTTTAAAGCAGCGAAGCTCTGCCGAAACGAGGAGTAAGGAGTTCTTCATCAGTCCCCTTCATTCACCCCTTCTTTTCCTTAGTGTTGCTCTTTAGCGGTGACACTAAGAAGAGCTATTATCTCGTTTTATCCGAGATATACGCTTATAACTTCTAGATCTCACGCGGATCGACGAAGTTCTGTTTCTGAATCCCACGCGGATAGACGAAACTCTGCCGGATTTCCCGGAAAGGATCTTAAAGAGTCGGCGGTCCACGGATATCGACATCCCCATCACAGGCCAACAACCTACGCAAGCGAGACCGCACCAAAACGGGACCTCGTGTTTATTTTCTAAAAAGCTGTAATATCTTTTGTTTTCATTTTATTCTGTTGTAACGCTTGAAGTTGTAACAGATCTCAAAAAGAGAAAAGCAATGAAAACAGCAACTTTTCACGAAAACAAGCTGGCGACCACAGTGGGAGCCGCCGATCTCACCGCCGAGATCGTCGTGACGCAACCGGCCTTCAAGATCCGGGTGAATGAAGAGGTCGAATACGAGTTTGACCAGCAGAAGTTTGAAGAGCACCTCTCTTCCTCCTCCTCCAGATCCGCCTCTCCACATAGGCGCGGGAAGACTCCATCTCCCCGAAGGGCTCACGGGATCTCCAGCTCCAATACCCAAGATCCCGTCGCTGTTGCTACACCCGCATCACGCAACGTCCCCGTGTCGTTCAGCGTGGTCAGTGTTGCAACTCCGGCTCTCCCTCCCACCTCAAAGGCGACGGATGATGCAACTCTGGTTCTGTCCAAAAGGGCCCGCCACAGACGCCGTCAACACCTTGCTCGACAACTAGCCAAGGCCAGGGAGTCAAAAGATGGGGTACGTTACACGGAAGACTTGAAGTCAAGGCAGCGACAAGAGCAGCAACTCCGGACAACCCACTCCTCCTCCAAAACAGAAACGAATGAAGGGGTTGGTGCCAAAAGCCCGTCCACAAGCAAGCAGGCGTGGTTGCCAAAGCCAGAACCAGTGCCTCAAACACAAGAAGGTGGAGTTGCTGCCCAAATTCCTTCAAAACCAGATCCGGCGCCTTCAACGGAGCCAGGTAACAAAGGGGATCATTCAAAACCCAGGATTCCTTTGAAGGGTCGCCTCGGTCCCTTACCAGTGAATCGAGGTAGAGTACCCATCAAGGAAAGACTGGGACCATTGAAAAGTCCCCAAGTTACAAATCAGACTGGGGGTCGAATCAATCCCCCCAAGAAAGATGATAAAGGGAAAACCCCTATAACCGACCGCATCGGATTGCGAGTCGAAGTAAAAGAGCCCGTTCAATTTCTATGTTCACAAAAACGTAAATTTGAACGGGCCACTTTTGAGAAGGCTAACAAAGCAACACATCCCCAAATAAAACCACACCCATCTGATGAGGGTGGTATCATACAGGGGAACACATGCCAACGCTCTATAGGTTGCTCCAGTTACCAAACTGATGAGCTGTACTATAGAGCTGGGGGTATGGAAAAACCCCGAAAAGGGTATGTGCAGAACACGAAGAGATTCAGAGGGGGATCATCCCAATACTTCAGCCCGGATCAGCCTGCCGAGGCATCCCCATACATGACGCGATTGCGGTCGGGAGCCATTAGCCGGAAGAACTACCGGAGGGTGCCAAAGAAGCTTTCTTTAGAAGAAGAGGCGACGGATACTGATTCAGACTCTTGCTCGGCAGCAGCGTCTGATGACATGGGGCAACCTTATGAATCGCTTATGATTAGGGCCAAACAGGTAAATAAGCTACTTGAGGAGGCCCTGGCTAAGCGGAAGAAGGGCTCTAAGTTTGAAATGGCCATGCAACAAATGAGGGAGATGCACGACCAACAAGTCGCAACGCTGACCATCCACCAAGGGGAACCAGTCCTCGCCACCAGAGACGGGAACGAGTACGATCGACTGGCTGGGGCGGGAACGATTACAACCACACCCACATCTGTTGAGAGGACCCAACAGGAGCCCCTACACCAAGATGTTCAAAACCCGATGCAGTCTCGAGTCAATAAGCAGATTGGAAGAGATAAACCGGGAAATTCAGATAATTCATACCATTTCGATGTTATGACCCAGTTGGCTAACATCCCAGTGAAAGTAACTCTACAAGAGTTATCACGGCTTTCAAAAAGCACGAGAGAGGCGTTCACCATCACTCCTGACCAACTCACCCAAATTGTTCAAGAAGCGTTAATCAAGCAGAAAGAAGAATTTGACGCTAAGATGGAGGCGGCCATGCAACAAATAAAAGAGTTGCAGGTTCAAGAACGTCAATTGGAGTCTAGTTGTTACACTATGCCAGTCACGCCTATTCCAAATGGGACAAGTGACAACGGTCCGAATCTAGATATGGTCATCAAGACTGATTCACCCCTCGATAACACTGGGGGTGGTATGACCTCGCCTTTCGATGACGCTGGGGGTGGCTCAATTCCTTCTTCCCAACGTCATTTGGCGAGAAGTGAAGAGAACCAGAGGGAGGTCGAACCTGTCACCTCCCCCGTCAGGCGTTATCCCAAAAGAACGAAAGCTGAGGGAAGTCAACCGGAGTTCAGGCCCAGGTTGACTGATTTTAATCAGTCATGGCGGCGACTGCTACGGGAGCGATACTCCTTCAAGGACGATGATGTTCCAGACATCCTTGAATATCTTCTGGAAAATGACAAAATCAAGCTCCCACCTATCAAAGATCAGGAGGAAGCCAACCAGATGTCAGACCCAAAATATTGTGGGTACCACAGGAGGATTCTTCATCCCACCAAAGGCTGTTTTGCTTTAAAGAAAAGCATCCAGACCTTGATTGAAGCCGGCGTCTCAATAGTAAAACAAACCGAATGAGAGCAACCAGCAACACTCCGAAAAAGTATATGAGTATAAACTGCTTCTTTCAAGACTCCAACGGGAATATGAGTATAAACTGTTCCTTTGTATCTAACGGGAAGTTCCTGGAGAATATTATACGTGATATTCTTAAGGATAACCCGATACCGATACTACTTATTGAACCAGTCTCCTGATGATTTTCAATAAGTTTGAACCCAAAGCGGAAGGACCGTTCGTAGTAGAAACAGTTTACTCGAACGGTGCATATCACCTAGTCACCAAAGATGATGACCGGCTTATGATGCCAATAAATGGCAAATTCCTGAAGAGATACTATCCTTAGTATTCTCAGAAGAATTAAAGTACCAGGAAGTCCCCGGAAGAATACCACAGCGGGGTATTCTTAGGGATAACCCGGTCACTGATGAACAAGAAAGCCACGTTCGAAGTCCGAATGTTCTTGTTTGACAGAGTCTAATTCTCTTTGGCTGAGATGAAATCTGATCACTTAGTGCGATCAATTCTCCCTCACAAAACTTTCAGTGGTGTTTGACTACTCATAGTCTCCACCACACAATTCCCACTTGGTCAAACCTTACTACAGTTAGGACCAAAGCCAAATTCCCCTCTCGATTCGTCCAAAGAACGAGAGGTCCACAAATCGATCGATCAAACCCTTTTATGGTTAGGATCATCCCAAACTTCCCACTTGGTCAAACCTTACTACAGTTAGGACCAAAGCCAAATTCCCCTCTTGATTCGTCCAAAGAACGAGAGGTCCACAAATCGATCGATCAAACCCTTTTATGGTTAGGATCGTCCCGAACTTCCCACTTGGTCAAACCTTACTACAGTTAGGACCACAACCAAAATCCCTTCTCGATTCCTCCAATGAACGAGAGGTCCACTTTCAATTCGAGTAACCAAACCTTACGACAGTTAGGGTTATCCGAATCTTTTCGATTCTCGGAGTGGAGATCCCACTCCTAGTTTCACCTATCGGATTCTGGGGGTAGAGATCCCACCCCGAGTTTCCTTTCCTGCTGAAGATAGAATATAAAATTCTTCCTCTTCAGGTTCAAATGACCAAACCTTACGACAGTTAGGGTCGTTTGAACTTTTCGATTCTCGGAGTGGAGATCCCACTCCTAGTTTCACCTTACGGATTCTGGGGGTGGAGATCCCACCCCGAGTTTCCTTTTCAACTGAAGATAGAATATAAAATTCTTCCTCTTCAGCAATGGGAGATGGAATATAAAATTCTTCCTCTCTCATTGAGCTTCCTTTCCCATTGAAGATAGAATATAAAATTCTTCCTCTTCAATGCCGGGAGATAGAATATAAAATTCTTCCTCTCCCATTTTCCCCTGTCTTTGCTTTTAGAAAAGACAGAGATGGAGTCAACGCCTAACACGCGTTGCCGGGTAGTCTTTCCCGTGAGAAAGACGAAGCCTACGTATTCAAAATCGTAGCACTTTCCCCTGTCTTTGCTTTTAGAAAAGACAGAGATGGAGTCAACGCCTAACACGCGTTGCCGGGTAGTCTATTCCCGTGAGAAAGACGAAGTCTACGTATTCAATATCGTAGCACTAAAAGAGTTAACTCTTTTAGCACAACGTTATATGCAGAACGGATTTAAACAACCTGCATACTAGCCCGATTCAAACGGTAGTCGGTAAAGGCATATCAAACCCGTTGAAGGCTGGGGGTTTGCCAAAAACCCCAAAGTCTACACCGATTAAAAAAGATACTACGGCATATCAAGCCCATTGAGAGCTGGGGGTGTGCCAAAAATCAAATCCTGTAAAGAGACATCAGGAGAAAAGCAAATGCAGAGTCTTTGGTAATAGTCAAGCCAAAAGAACATACAATGAAAAGTTCGTCAACCCGAAGGCAACTGACGACTGAGAATATGAGACTCTAAACCGGAGACCCTGTCCATATAGCTCTGCTCGAACTCCGCCTGCAAGCTAGCTCGGACAGAATCCTCGGAACTGCTCAAGACCTCCGTGGCTTCAGTTCGCAGCTTCATCAATCCCTCCTGTGTTGATCCCAGCTTGTCGAGCGCCCATTCACGAGAACGCTCTAATCCAACCAGGTCCTCGGCGATTATAGCAGCAGATTCTTCGGCACGTCCCAAGACCTCCTTCAGCCTAGCTATCTCTGCACGAGTGGAATCTAGGGAGCTGAGTAACTCGGCTCTGCTGGTGTCCTTCCTCGCCAGGTTGGCCATCAGCTGTGCAACAGAGTGCTCGCGTGATCGGAGCTCGCTGCCAATGGAAGATCTCAGGTCACGCCACTGCGTCAACCTATCCTCCACCTGAGAAGATGCAAAAGAGGAAGCTCCAACAGTCTTCAACTCCCTCAGCTCTCGAACCTATGACTCCAGGACAACGAATTCAGCAGTGAAAGAGTCGGCCAACTCCGGGTGTCCTTCTTCCCTCATCATCATCATGTGACGAGAGAAGGAACGCCTAAACTGGTCGAAACAGCACTCTTTGTGAAGAAGCCTCTCGATCATGCCGTTATAAAAAGTGGTAAAGAGGCCAAGGTCCATGCGAAAAACGTCTCTGTCTGGATTGGTATCGACCAGAAGAGCGTGGACATGCTCATAAAGAGAGGATCGAGATCCTGCAAGCAGCAGTACAGGAAGATAAGGGACTATCAAAAATAATCAGAAAACCCGAAGGGGAAGTTCGAGGTATACCCATGCCGGCAGAAGTCCCCTCAGGTTGAGATCCGATAGAATTCGAAGTAACGACAGGAGTGGTCATGAGGGGTGTATCAACCCTCGTGGGCAAATCAGTCGTACTACTCGGAGGAGGTCGGAAAGCGCCCGAAGCTGTAGAAGCATCAGGCACATCGCCTGGTCCTATGGTTACACTTCTTTATTAGTCAAAATGGAAATTTAGGCAAGTAAAGAAAAGTGGGATCGGAGATATACCTGTGAATGAATCACTCCCGAAGAGTGGTCGCATAGGTCTTCCCGAAGTCTGTTCGGCCAACATATCGGCCAATAATCCAGCATCAGGCTTCGAGAAGCCGGGTACAGGAGCATGCTCCCGTTCCTCGAAACCTGCATCCGGAAAGACTCCATTCTCAGCTAGCTCGTCTCTAGCAACATCTGCAAAACAACCAAAATATTGTAAAGATGCGCAAGAGAGGAAGCAAAGCACAAAACTATTGAGGAGGATATCATCGGATGGAGATGTACCTGAATATGGGATGGTGGGCTCGACGCTGCTTGCTGGCTCAAGATCAATGTTTAGGTCAATACCTAGGGAACCATCATGAAGAGCGTCGCACATTTCTTGCATGAAGCAATCCATGTGGTCGGATTCAGGATATACCGGATCCGAGGGAAGCTCACCTTCTTCAAAGATCCCTGAGGCATAAAACATGATCATGAATCCCAAAAGTAAATCACCCCAAAGCAGCAAAAAATATATTCAAGAGGGGTTACCTTCCTCACCACCGGCAATGTCGCTTAAGTCCGCTCCACACGGACGCTGGTCGATAGGTGGTTTGTGAGCGGTCTTCTTCCTCTTCGAAGTACTAGCTCTCCTGGAACCCACAGGTTGATCATGCACAGACTTACTACTCACAGCAGCTCGGTCTCCAGGCCCTGAGCTCGGGGAATGGGAAGCAAATGGCTCATGATCGCCAGTGGTTCTACCTGAAATGATAACGTTCATAAATACCAGACGGATTCAAGAAAGGAAGTCAAGGGGTATGACAAACCTGCACCGAGTTCTTCTTGGTCGGTGTCTATATCCACAAACTCCCCCTCAGGAGTCTCGACCTCATCATCCACAGGGAGAGGCCCTGTATCATCTCTGCTGGAGATAGAGGATTTGCCACACCTCTTCCTCTGCTTCCGAGCAGCCTCAGCCTTACGAGCAGCCACCATGGCGGCTTGTACTGAATGATCGGACTCTAACTCTGAAAGGCTCTTCACGCCTATGAATTCGTAGGCAGAGAGGAACCACTTGCAGCTGAGGAAAGTGATCATCGGCTTACGCCTATAAGAGGGAAGAGCAAAGCGGGCCCCGGTGCAGCCCGCCATGGTCCACAGCCATGCTCGCACACCGTCAACAAGTCCTCCCTCAACCCTCAAACCGCGGCTAGGGTTCCCGATGTATAGCTGATCATAGCCGAATTGACGAGCAAAACGGCAGGGGAGGTAAGGCTCTATGTGGCATCGGTTCTTCACCCGGAAGACAAGATATCCGACACGGATGTTAACCAACCAACGAAAACAACCGATGTCGAGAATGGTGCGGTTACTCCTGGGTTTCTCCTCATCAGTCAAAACGTCGCCATAACGGCCCGAAAACTGAGGGAAGCACTTGAAGAACTCCCAGCCCTTGCGGACTTGAAGCTCCTGCTGAACGTCCTCGAATTTCCTCCCGAGCCATCTGCTCTTCTCCAACAGCTGCAGGTACGGGACGGGAACATCAACTACGCTAGGCGCCGACATCAAGCCCGGACGATGAAGAACGAGCCACGCCATCAGGTATGCGTAAGGAAGCTCGACCTTAGGACAGATAAGCTCGGTAGATGGCTCAGGACCCACCTGAGTAAAACTACTAACCACACTCCTAAGCCCGCAATGGATGCTGACAACCATCGCCGGGAGCAGAGAAAGCTCTCTCCCATAAGCTAGCTGAACCGCGGGAAAGAGTACCTCAAGAGGTAAGGCATCCGAAGGCTGATGAGGAACAACGCATTTCTTCAACCATAGAGCAAGATAGCCCGCCAACAGAGACCGAGGCTCGATGGACTTCTGCGCACGGCGGAGGAACGAGCAAAACTTGGTCCCTGCAGGGAAAGCTCCCTCAGCACTGGCAGTGGTATAAGAACGAGCCTCGCTCTTCTCCACCAATTCGTTAATGGCAGTGACGGTCAAAATGTCTAGCTCACGAACGGGGTCGCTGGAAGCACCCTCCAAGTTTGGGAACAGATAGGTGGCAAACTGCTTCAAACTGATTTTCCTCTTCGTCTTCGCGGGAGGAGAAATCTGGATCAAGGAAGTGTGATAATGACAGGTGAGGTCCCAGAGAGTGTCATACATATCAGGATCATCTTGCTTCAACCGCCACAACTGCTGGTTCGAAGGAAAATACTCCTGATAAGGGTAATCTCCCATCGGAAGACCGGAAACCTGATGCATTTCATGGAGGGCCAATCCCAACTCTCCGTCACCGGTCAAGAAGGTGTTGCTATCAGGCATGTACATCTCCAATAACGCCAAGAAGTGGCGACAGCTGACTGGGAGACCATGCATAGTAGCTCGTATAGGCACGTACAGGCCACTACTCTTCAGAATCTTCTCCCAACGGCCCAAGACGTAGCCAGTCATACGGGGCCATCATCCCTTGGGTAATGAAGAAGCCCAACCATAGCACCGATACTCCGGGTGAGGCAACCTTCTCCCAAGAAGAGCTAAGCGGTTCCTCACGGTAGGAGCAGCCGCAAACACCTCGCCTGGTGGTGCGGTGTCATGACCCATAATCCCGGGTCGAAGGCCACGAACAGGATGATATCCGCCAGAACCAGGGGTCTTTCCATGAGAAACATAACCGCACTGAACCCGCACAGCGTCATCAGTGAGTTTCCAAGACATCCGTCTCTCCACACCCTGTCCCTCCAGATGAGTAAAAGAACAGTGGCGAGGGACGGAAGGAATATATAAAAGGGCACTCTCCTCAAGAGTTAGCCAATGCTCTTCAGCGAGAGTCAATACGTCGGGATCCTCCATATGATCCCCGAACAGGAAATCTGGCTTCTTCAAAGCCTGGGTGGATGAAGCATCCGC
>BQKN01062433.1:0-17101 GCA_022839385.1 Asparagus kiusianus
GTACTACCCTCATTTTAGTGTTAAGTATAAATATCGGGATATATATAAATACACAATAAGAATTCACATTATACAAATTTTAATTTATTTATCCGCTCAAACAAGTGTGGGTAGTCACGTCGCTTGCCCTCCTCGCGTTCCCAAGAAGCTTCCTCAACTCCACTTCGGTTCCATTAGATACTCTTGTTTGCTCAACTTCTTGTGACAATGCACATATTCAAATGACGAGTTGAATCAAATAAAGAAAGGCATATCATCCTTAGATTCAACATTAAATACATGCATTGCCAACAATGAAAAGCTTATGGACGTGTGTGCAAAGTCCCACAAAAATGTTTCTAAGAAACCTATTCACTATGCACACATGTATAATAAAACTTACAAGTGTTCTATGTTAGACCCTAGAGGGAGGGTGATTAGGGTCTTATGCTAATCTAATCCGATTAAATGCCAATAAAAACTAATTAACAAATATATTCTTGCAAGATAGATATACAAAGAGTTATGTGTAAGAATATGCAATATACACAAGGTGATATATCCTAGCAATGAGATATGCTATATGATATATGCAAGGATATAAAACTAACACAAGGGGTAAGCAATATGAACTAGATAGTGGATCATATAAATAATGAGCTAATGACAATGGCGACAAGAGATATAGACATAAGAATAAATAAGCGCCAAAGCACACTCAAACACACGATATGATCACGGAGTTCGGACCTTCCGTCCTACGTCTCCGCTCCCCACTCCCGGGGAGAAATCCACTAACACAATCCGGTTTGGAAGCCGGAACTTCTACACACCCCACAGTGTCGGTTTTCAACGCTCACCGAACAACGTCACTCCTCACAATTTTCTTCACGGAGTTCAGTCCCCTCGACCTACGTCTCCGTTCCTCTCCTCTAGGAACTACACACTCGGTTTTCTAGCTAACCGAAAACTTTACAATCTCACAAATATCAACAAATGAATTTGTTCTCTACAATAGATGAGAACTCAATGTAGGCTCACACTCAAATATTACAACTCTCACCAACCCAACTATACTATGTATGAAAGATACAATAAGCTCAAGGTGTGTGTAACAATGAGTGAAATCAAATCTAAACTCAATATAAAAACTAGCTTTGATAAAAGATAATTGAACAGATGAATATGTAAAGCTAGATAAAGAGTTTAGGGAAACTTCTCTATAGATCAAGAGAGAGATGGAATTGAAGCCCAAGCAAGGAATGGATGATCTCTTCTTGTTCTTGTGAATTCCTCTTCACAAGCAAACTCTTAAACACAAACTAAACGAAACTTAAACACACTTAAACCTTGTTTAAAAAACTTGTTTAAAAACTTCTTAATCAACTTGAAAAGACATCAGCAATGGGGTATATATACCCTCTCAAAGCTCAGCCAAAAACACAAGTAAAAAGACAGAAACAGCCCCAAGCAACGGTAATAAAACTAGCCGTTGGAAGCTGAAAAAGACATCGTCGGTCGACCGAAAAATTCGTCGGTCGACCGAAAATTTCATCGGTCGACCGGACCGGTCGATCGACAGCTCTCTGTCAGCCCAGTGAATTTTTGACCTCAGGTTCGGTCGACCAGTCCGGTCGACCGAAATCTGACATCTCAGAAAAAACTGTTTTTAAAGCTATTTTTGAGACTTTTGAAAATATGTTAAAAATAACAAATGAAGTCCAAAAATTATGAAACTTTGGGAAAAGTATATAAACATGTAAATGAACATGTTACAAAAAGAATTTTCCAAAATGCATTTCCCATTTGTGAAAAATCATCATTTTACCAAATAGTTCAAAACACGAAAGTATGAGGTACTTGAATTTTGATGTTTTGACATAAACCAACAATTGAAACTTTGTGAAATGTTTTTATAGACTTAGTAAAACATGTATAAACTGATATTGAAGTCTATAAACTAATAAGACAGTATTTTCACAAAATTGCATATTCTATGCAATGTTTTCACAAACACAATAGAGTATGAAATATATGAATATATATATGAATGTAAATTTGTTTCATATCTATATAGCTAAACCAAAACACAATAATAAATATGAAATATGTAATCTCATATTTATGAGCATGAAAACTCAAAACTATGTATGTATATATATACCTATATATATACATGGAAACCAAACATATATGTATATATGAAACTATATATATACATGAAAACCAATATAATGTGTGTGTGTAATATTGAGCTTAGAGTATCTAACACACATAATATAAAACCTAAACTAAATATACCAAAGCTTGATCTTGATCTTCATTGAGCTCAACTTGGTACACGTTGCGGATGAAGCTAAACTTGGATCTTGAACTTGAATTGTATGATGCTTCACTCCACAATTCCGCCAACCTCCTTTGGATATCGTCGTTAAAGCGCTATTCCATCCATCCTCCAACGACGTTGTTTGTCTATAATAAATAAGAAAGCACAAATACTAGACAAACAACATTAGAAGTAAATTGTTTGTTAAACATCATCAAAACAAGAAGGCCAACATTCTATTTGCGGCTGAAAAGACCATATTGCTAAGTTTTGTTATAATGCACAAAAACCCACCATGCCTAAATATATTGATCATTGTGCATCCCATCAAGCCACTTCATCTCATACACATACACATGCACATATTGCACATCATAAACATGCTCATGTGTACAAGTGTGAGTTTTGTGGATGTTTTGGTTATTTGACCAAGTTTTGTTTTGACTTGAAGAAGGTTTCCCATTTGCAAAACAATTTTAAAGAAAAATCTATTTTTGCAAATGATTTTCGTGCACAACCAATTAGTCAACATAAATCTTTTCAACCTTTTCCTTGCACCTATTACAATCGAAAAGGACATTTATATGAGTATTTTTTTGACCGTGTCCGTGAACCATATGCGCCCAAATGGGTTCATAACCCAAGGGCCTTAAGCTTTAATGATAGGGGTCATGTCCCTAGTCTCTTCGGTACCAAGAGTAATTGGGTACCAAAACATGTTTAATCTTTAAGAACAAATTCTTTAGCTTTTTAGTTTTTCATGTTCTTAAAGACGATTTCTATTTAAATTTTATAAACAAAATTGAAAATAATTTTATACTTGGCATTTGATTTGAAAAGTTATCATTCATATTTCTTTTCATGATTCTCTTTCATAGATTTTCATGTTTTCTTCATTTATGAATTGATACAAATTTTATCAAGATGATTTTTCTATGCTAAAACATCATTTTTGTTAGTACACATTGTTTTTAATTTTTAAATTTGAACAATGTGTTTATGTTTATGGGATCATTATAAAACACTCTTATGATGATATTTATGTGTTTGAACTTCCGGATCATCTATTTATGGTTTATAATGTATTCTGTATATGGTTTGATCAAGTTTTACAAAAAAGATTTCTTCTATTGATCAAATACTTTTTAGATATATACTTTGTTTTGTATTTGCATATGAGAGGTTATATGTTTGAGCAACCCCCTGGGAGGTTTACCGGATGCTAAAAGCTTTATTTGGGTTAAAACTTATTTCAAGAGCTTGTTATGCTCACTTCTCTTGCCTTTATCGAAAATGATACAATATATACACTTTGAATTTCTTTTAGTATCATTTGAGGTTTTTATTTGAACCGTCATGAGGTTCATGATTTCACTTTATTTGATTTCATGATCTACTTTTGTTTATATCCAAATAATATTTTATGATTGGATATTAAGACACATTTTAGATGTCTATTTGTGCTCTCAATCAATCATGTTTTATGGTAGATAATTTGATTTTTTTAAATCATTTAATGTTTGATTTTCTTTTAATCTTTTTTTAATCTTTTAGGTTTTATGTTTTAGACTCTTGTGGTACCTTATCTTCATGATACATGCATATGTGTTCACTTTATCTTCTTTAATGTGAGTTGTGTTTAGAATATTCTATATCCATGCTTATTCACATTTGTTTGCCATGTTCATAATTGCATATTTTCTATATGGCTTTTTGATAGGGGGAGCCTTCCCCATATTTTTGTTTATCCTCACCTATGCTTTATGATAGGGGGAGCTTTCGCTCTCTTATTCTTTTGTTTTCCCATTTTGATGTTGCCAAAGGGGGAGAAACAAGTGGATTGTAGTATATTTTAAGAGTGAGTATTGTGTTTTATTGTATATCTTATATATTCTTTGTATATATTGTTTGTCATCATCGAAAATAGGGAGATTGTTAGGTCTCATGTTATGAGTCTACATCTTTTAATTTTATTTTGATGATTACAAACAATTCCTAATATTGTTTGTCTAGCGTTTATGTTTTCTTATTAGGTATTCAAGACAAGCAATAAGTTGGAGGTTAGATGGATTGAGCCTACACGATCACATCAAATAGAGGTTGGCGGAATAGTGAAATGAAACCATTTGCACATCAAGTCATATTCAAGATCAAGCTTCATCCGCAACCAAGTCAAGCATATTGAAGATCTATCAAGCTTGGGTAAATTAGTTTAGGGTTTATACCTTGTGTGTTAATACCTTAAGCTCGATATTATACACACACACAATTTAATGGTTTATGTATTTTATCCATAAAAGTTTTTGCGAACAAATAGATATATAATACTTATTTGTTTTCCATGTGGATAAGTTGTTTTGGTTTAGCTTTATAGATATGAAGAAGTATATATCTTCATTTTCACATTTATATGCTTCATATTCTATTGAATTTGCAAAATATTATGTTTATGGATTGAAGACTTATTTACACTATTCTCATATCTTGTATAAGTCTATAAATCTATTCTAAAGTGTTTCGAAGTTTTGTTTAAGTCATTTTGGTAAAATCAAGTTTTTAACATGTTCATACTTATGTGATTTTGCAAAATGATGAGATTTCACATTTGGCAGATGCTTTTTGTAAACAAGTTTTTGTAGCATGTGTATTATCATGTCTACAATTATTTCCCAAAGTTTTATAATTTTTAGAATTTGTTTACTATTTTTAAAGGTAGTTTGAAAATCAGGTTCCTGTTTTAAACAGGCTGTATACTTGTTATCAGTCGACTGATGAAATCAGTCGACCGATCAGTCGACTGATGAAAGTACCTACAGTTGTCAAAATTTTCTATTTTGTTTTGGTCGACTGACCAATCGACTGATGATCTATCAGTCGACTGATAAAGATCGATAGTCGACTGATGAGCTAAAAAATACTTACAATGGTCAGCTCATCAGTCGACTGATGAAACCCGTTAGTCGATTGATGGCCTGTAACGGCTATTTTTCCAGTTTCTTTTTTTTGTTATTTTGCTGGATTTCACTTGGGTTTTGAGCTTTGTTTCTTCATCCTATTTATACACTATACCATTTCACTTCTGAACTATGAAGAAAAGTTTTAAAACAAATTTAAAAAGAGTTTTAGTTTGTTTTAAGTGTTTGTTTACAAAATTAGTTTTGTGAAGATTGTTTTACAAGAAGAGAAGATCAATTTTAGTTTGGGCTTTCAATCTTCCTATCCTTCTCTCTTGTGATTAGAGAAATGTTTCTAAACTCATATCTCTAGCTTGTTTATGCTTCAATTGTTATATTCATATTTTCTAGATTTAATTGAGTTTATATTTGATTTTTCTCATTGCTTTCACACACAACCATTGAGCTTAACTATTTTCACATATTGTATAATTTAGGGTTGTGGTGAGTGTAACCTTGAGAGTGAGCTTAAATTGTGTTCTCACCTATTGTAGAGAATAATTTATTTATATTGTTTTTAACTATGAGTTACACGTTGTATCACACTTGTATACCGAGAGGAGTATGTGGTGAGAGACGGGGTTGTCCCAAGAGGAGTGACGTTGGTAGTAATACCTAGAGGTAGGTCGTAATTCCGAACACTTGAAGGAAACACAGGCTAGAGACCAACAATTAGAGGGTGTAGAGTGTGATTGCAATTGTGTGTGTTGTAAAGTTTTAGGTGAACTATAAAACCGAATTGTGAGGAGTAAACGTTATTCGGGTGAGCGTAGAAAACCCAGTTGTGATAGTGGATTTCTCCCCGGGAGTGGGGAACGGAGACGTAGGACGGAAGGTCCGAACTCCGTGATCATTCTTGTGTGTTAGAGTTTGTATTGGCATATCATTTGTGTCTAGTGCTTAGTCTATTTTATTCGCCTTTGCTCATTGTTTATATTGCTTATTCTTGCTCATATCACATTGTATATCTATCTTACAAGAATAATTTGTTAATAAGTTTTAATCGGTATTAATATCTAATAAGATTAGCAATAATCCTATTCACCCCCCTCTAGCGTACTTTTAGATCCTTGCGTGTATTTTCACAAGTTGAGAGGATGTGCGTATATCTATTTGTTACTTTATGTCGATGACATGTTATTTGCCTCTATTTCTAGGTCTTCTATAGATGAGTTGAAAGTATAGCTTTTAAATAAGTTTAAGATGAAGGATTTGGGTGAGGCTAAGCGTATTTTAGGGATGGAGATCTGCAGAGACAAAGAGAAAGATAGAATTTGTTTGACACAGGTGGCTTATTTGAAGAAGGTTCTACATCGATTTTATGTTAGCATAGATACGAAACCAGTTAGTATACTTTTAGGATCCTATTTGAAGCTTTTAGCTGACCTGTCACCAAAGACAGTTGAAAGTCGAGAGCTGATGTCGAAGACTCCATATGCGAGCGCGGTTGGAATCTTGATGTACGCGATGATATGTACGAGATCAGATTTGTCACAGGAGGTGAGCATGGTTTCGAGATACATGCATGATTCAGGAGTGGGTCGTTGAGACGCCGTGAGATGGATTTTGAGGTACATTCGATGTACGCTCAATGTTGGTTTGGTTTTCGAGCGAGACACTATAGGTGGGCAGTTGTGCATTAGCTATGTTGATTCGGATTATGCCGAGGATTTGGATAAACGCCGATCTACTATAGGGTATGTGTTCAGTTTGACCCGTGCGCCGGTATGTTTGAGAAGCACCTTACAGTCTATGGTGGCTTTGCCGATGACGGAGGCAGAGTATATGACGATTACGGAGGCTGTGATGGAGACTATTTGGCTTTGAGGGCTTTTAGAGGAACTTGATATATCACAACGGTCCGTCACTATTCATTATGATAGCATGAGTGCTATCAATTTGGATAAGAATCAGGTTTTCATGCGAGGACGAAACACATCGATGTTCGTTATCACTTCGTTCGAAATGTTCGTAAAGATGGTGATGTGGAGATTGTGAACGTCCACACGAAGGATAATCCGATGAATATGCTCACTAAGGTGGTTCCGAACAATAAGTTTGATCATTGTCAAAACTTGTTGTACATTCGTGATTGTTGAGGCCGTTGACGGTCATTTGGATGAATTACGAGCGACTTGATCCCTTGGAAGAGGAGGTACCTAGGCAACCATATTGGTGCAGCTGATTTTGGTGCAACCGATTTTGGTGCAGCCGATTTTGGTGCTCTTTGTTTGGTGTCAGCTCAGTTTTGGGAAAACTTCACCGAGGTGGAGAATTGAAGAGAATACATGAAAAACGGTAGAAAACAGGTTTGGATTTCCAGCGGTCGACCGCGAGTGGCGCGGCGATCGATCGCAAACATGCACGCAAGTTGGAAAAGTCTTTGGACTTTTCGCGGTCGACCGTGAATGGCGTGGCGGTCGATCGGCCAAACCCTGTAATGTTTTTTAGTCTCTGTCGTCCTGTCCGGTCGACTGCACGTGTCTCTGCGGTCGACCGCGAGTCAGGCTGGGCCTGAGTTTAGTTTCCTGTTCGCATTGGGTTTGTATTTTTATATAAATTAAAACACGATTTTCTAGGGTTACTTAACAGAGATTTTAGATTGTACTGAGCATATTGAGAGGGAGAATTTGTGAGCGAGTTGAGAGATTTGGTTTAGGGTTAGTGTGAGTAATTTTTTGAGATTGTAACCTTTTGTACTCTCCTTGATTTAGTGGAATCTCCCCATCCTCTCTCTGTGGACGTAGGAAAATTGTCGAACCACGTATATCTCAGCGTTTGGTTTGATTTGTCGTATTTGGTTTGAATTGTGTTCATGTGTGGTTGGTTCTTCTCTCCCGTGATCACAGATGTTATAAGCAGCAAAAATTTTGGCAGAGTTTCTGGTGCACAATAAGAGAGAAAGATCCCAATAAGAATTCTCATCTCACCAAGGAGATAAGAATCTGAAGCGAATATCTCAACAAAGTGAGATATCGGCTCTTCCTCTCATCAGTTCTAGGACTGACTTGTCGAGGGATCCTAAAACTATTACAATGACCACAAACACAAACAAATTAATTTTACGTGATTCGGCAAACTGCCTACGTCCACGGGGCAAGGAGGGGGATATACAATTAGAGGGAAAGAGAATACAAATAAGTTTTTAACCACTCAAGATCTCACAAATAAACCCTCAATCTAATCTCTCAATTCCTCTCTCAAAATCGGCACAAGAAACTACACAAACTCTCTCAAAAAGCCGCCTCTTTTCTTCTACAAGCATAGCTGATTTTCGCCTCTGCAATTTTCTTTGCCGCTGTTTTTTTTCCGCCCCTGCTTACACGCCTAAAAACTCACGAAACCCTAAAAGCTATAATTTATAGCTTCGGTCGAACAAAACCGTATTTTCGCTGAAAGTTGCTTTCATTGTCGAATTCATTATAATATTGATTGCTTACAAAGAATTCAAAATATTCAATAAAAAAGAACAAAGAAAATGAAAGATTACAACTTTTTCGAAAATAACGCAAGATCCGTTCGTCGTTTCTTGCTTGCGTGGGTCTTTAGCCGGTGACGGGGACGTCGATATCCGTGGACTACCTAACAATCAGATCAGATCCAGAACTCCGTTGATCCGCGAAGGAATCTAGAAGCAAAAGCGCTTATCTCGGCAGCGGCGAGATATTTGCTCTTCTTAGGATTATCGCAACGGGATAATCCTAAGGAACGGATGCGGGTGATGCAGATCTGAAGAATTTCTCTCTCTTGCGTTGAAGAACTCGACCAATCTTCAGTCCCGCAGGGCTTCGCCAATTCTCCAAAATTCCAGATCTTAAAAAATGAGGGCCTAAAGCTGTATTTATAGGCTCAAGGGGAGTTCCGGGCGGTTAAAACCGCACAACGGTCCAATTTTAGGCCTGGAGACACCCCAGGGTGTCTCAGCGAGGCTGAGACACCCTTGGGTGTCTCGTTCGTGCCGAGACACCTCGGGGTGTCTCAACTCAGGCTGAGACGTTCCGTTTTATGCGCTTGTCCATTTCCTCTGTAACTTCTTAATCCGAACTCGAATTTGAGTGATTCAAAGTGTGTTGGAAAGCCGACGAGGAGACCTATAAGCTCTGATGATGAGATCATTGTGGATTAAGCTGGGATAGGAGCGTCATTTTGTCTTTTGTAAGCGACACGGGACTCCCGTTCAGTTCGTGTCTTCGTTATTCTGAAATTCCGTTATTTCACGTAGTTCGTCGATTCACTTCAAGCGTTCACCAACATCAATCAAGCTTCTGTGAACTGGATAGTGACGTTCATCGTCTTTTCTTAGCGCTGAGCTGTTCGTGGAGACCTATAGGTAATTTTTGATGCCTACAGATACCCCCTCCAAAGTGTTCCAGACTCGTTTCTTTTATAAAAGAGGCTGGAATACTTTGGATGTGATTCGTCTAGCCTTCGATCGGTGTAAAGGACCTATAGTTAGCTTCAATTCTTGACTCCTTCGATTTTTAATCTATTCGATGCTTTGACGAATAGCTGAAGTTCTTTCGGCGTTGCGTTTATCGCCTGGCCATCGTCAAAGTCTCAAATCTAAAACTGATGAGTTGAGTTTGGCTCGTGTCATCGAGTTGACTTTGAACTGACTATCTCCGTCATGATATATTGACTCACATTGACTTTTTGATCGCAACGCGTTGACCTAGGGTTACGCGTTGACCGGCGTTGACCTTAGGGTTTTGAATGTCGTACGTTGACTTCTTGATCGCAACGCGGTGACTGGCGTTGACCTAGGGTTACACGTTGATCGGCGTTGACCTTAGGGTTTTGAACATCGTACGTTGACTTTTTGGTCGCAACGCATTGACTGGCATTGACCTAGGGTTACGTATTGACCGGCGTTGACCTTAGGGTTTTGAACGTCGTATGTTGAATTTTTGATCTCAACACGTTGACTGGCATTGACCTAGGGTTACGCGTTGACTGGCGTTAACCTTAGGGTTTTGAACATCATACGTTGACTTTTTGATCGCAACGCGTTGACTGGCATTGACCTAGGGTTACACGTTGACCAGCGTTGACCTTAGGGTTTTGAACGTCGTACGTTGACTTTTTGATTGTAACGCGTTGACTGGCATTACCCTAGGGTTTTGGACGTCGTACGTTGACTTTTTGATTGCAACACGTTGACTGGTATTGACCTAGGGTTACGCGTTGACCGGCGTTGAGCCTAGGGTTTTGAACGTCGTACGTTAACTTTTTGACCGCAACGCGTTGGCTGGTGTTGACCGAGGGTTACGCGTTGACCGGCATTGATCCTAGGGTTTTGGACGTCGTACATTGACTTTTTGACCGTAACGCGTTGACTAGCGTTGACCTAGGGTTACGTGTTGACCGGTGTTGACCCTAGGGTTTTGGACGTCGTACGTTGACTTTTTAATCGTAACGCGTTGACTGGCTTTGACCTAGGGTTACGCGTTGATCGGCGTTGACCTTAGGGTTTTGAACGTCGTACGTTGCCTTTTTGATCACAACGCGTTGACTGGCGTTGACCTAGGGTTACGCGTTGACCAGCGTTGACCCTAGGGTTTTGGACGTCATACGTTGACTGGCGTTGACCTAGGGTTACGTGTTGACTAGCGTTAACCCTAGGATTTTGGACGTCGTACGTTAACTTTTTGACCGCAACACGTTGACTGTAGGGTTTCGGACGTCGTACGTGTACTTTTTGATCGCAACGCGTTGACCGGTGTTGACCTAGGGTTACGCGTTGATCTTAGGGTTTCGGTCGTCGAACGTTTATTGGTGTCGATTTTCATCAAAACATCCAATAACCGACAAAAACGGGTGAAACGGGCCAAAAATCGGGGTTTGTAGGCATGCGGGGACCAACCGGGGCTCGAGACACCCGTGGGTGTCTCGGCCAGGGCCCAGACACCCGTGGGTGTCTCGGCCTTGGCCGAGACTCCACTAGGTGTCTCGGCCAAGGCCGAGACACTCTTGGGTGTCTCGGCCCAATGGCCGAGACACCTTGGTGTCTTTCCCCCCTTTTTTTGTTTTGTTTTCTCTTTTGTTTTCCCCCTCTTTCCCAAATTTTCAAAAAGAATTCTATTCCCTCTCAAACTCCTTCTTCCTCCTCTCATCCAAAAACTCCATTTCTTTTTCTTGAAGGATTCTCAACCCATTAGAACTCTTGTCTTAAAAACCTTCAAACCTCCACCATAATTTTAGATTTTCTCCTCCTTTGTTGGCCGAAAATCCTCTCTTCTCAAAGCTAGGGTTTCATAACATCTTCAAGCTCAAGATTTGATTTTGGAGTTGGGTTTTCAAGCTTCTTGATTTGGGTAAGCTTCCCCTCAAAAACTCTCTCATTTTTTGATAAAGATTGAAACTTTATGCTTGTAATGAGGGTATGCCATGAATTTATATGTCAAGATCATAGCTTTTTGTTCTCATGAGTTAGGTTTTGTGAAAAAGATAGGATTTTGATGATGGGTTGTGTGTATGTACAAAGATTTGGGGGGTTTTATGCAAAAGCAACACTATGGCCGCAATTTGAGGGGCTTTTGTGCAAAAGTGGACTGAATTTTGGGACTGAAATTTCATGCCTATTTGGCCAAATTTTGAAAGGTGTTTTTATGCAAAAGAATCAACATTGTTGAGGGGTTTAATTGCAAAAAGCAACCATATATTATAGAGGGGTTTATTTACAAAAGGGCTGAAATTTTAGGACTGAAATTTCAAGAGCTTAGACCATAAATCCATGACTAAAGTTTTGAGAAGGGTATGCGGAAACTAGACCGAAATTTGTGGAGGGGTCTATTTGCAAAATTGGCCAAATTTTACAAAATGGTTTATTTGTAAAGCTAACCAAAATTATGAGATATTGGGGGTGTTAGATGAACAAACACGATGATCATGATCCAATTCGAGCGTGTCCTTGACTAGAATTTAGCCTTGAACACGAGGGGTATTTTGGGTATTTCACCAAAAATTTATCATGAAGGTTTACAAAGAGTTATGTGCAAGAATATGCAATATACACAAGGTGATATATCCTATATGATAGAAATATATGCAAGGATATATAAACAACACAAGGGTAAACAATCTGAACTAGATAGTGGATCATATAAATAATGAGCTAATGACAATGGCGACAAGAGATATAGACATAAGTATAAATAAGCGCCAAAGCACACTCAAACACACGATATGATCACGGAGTTCGGACCTTCCGTCCTACGTCTCCGCTCCCCACTCCCGGGGAGAAATCCACTAACACAATCCGGTTTGGAAGCCGGAACTTCTTCTACACACTCGGTTTACAAGTTCACCGAAAACTCTCACACAACAAACACTATGCAATCACACTCTACACCCACTAAGTGTTGGACCTAGCCGTGTCTCCCTCAAGTGCTTGGTTACAACCTCTCTCTAGGCATGTCAACCGACGCCACTCCTCTTGGGACGATCCCCGACTCTCACCACACACTCCTCACTCGGTGTACAAGTGTATTACAAAGTGAATCTCACAATAAGCACAAATATAACAAATGATTGTTCTCAAAACAAGGTGAGAACTCAATTAAGCACAACTCTTAGTCACAAACCCACAACCCTAAATTATACTATGAATGTAAATACAATAAGCTCAAAAGGTTGTGTGTAAACAAAGAGATATAAATCAAAACTAAACTCAATGTAGTTCTAGCTAAATAACAATGATAATCAAATATATAAAATAGCTAGAAATAGAGTTTAGAAAACTTCTCAATATATCAAGAGTTGGAGGGAGAATAGTTGAATGCCCAAACACCAATAGATGATCTCCTCAAGCTCTTGTAGAATTGAATCACAAAACCGAAACACTCAAATGCTTAAAAGCTTCTTAAAACAAACTTAAACAAACACTAAACAAGTTTAAATCCTTGTTAAAATCTTTTAAACCATTCTCTTTATTAACCTGAAAAGACATCAGCAATGGGGTATATATACCCACTAGAAATCTCAGCAAAAACCCCAAAACAAAAGACTAAAAAGCCCCCAGAAAATCGTCTCAGAAAAGAGCCGTTGGAAGCCAACGGTCAACTTGTCGGTCGATCGGAAAATTATTCGGTCGACCGATGGAGCCGTTCGGTCGACCGACGAAAAAGTTCGGTCGACCGCTATTCAGGTCGAAAACAAAAAGAACAAGCTGACATCTTCGGTCGACCGATGCGGTCGACCGATGGAGCTCTCGGTCGACCGGACCGGTCGACCGACAGACTCTCTGTCGCCCAGTGCCGAAAAACCAAACGAGCTGTCGACCGGGTCGGTCGACCGAAATCTGACACAGCTGAAAACCAGGTTTTAAAACATATTTTTTGACTTTTGGAAATTTGTTTAAAATAACAAATGAAGTCCAAAAATTATGAAACTTTGGAAAATGTATATAAACATAAAAACGAACATGTTAAAAAAATAATTTTCCAAATTGTATTTCCCATTTGTGAAAAATCATCATTTTGCAAATATGTTCAAAAACATGAAAACCTGAAAATTGATATTTTGACTCAAACCAACTTTTGAAACTTTGTGAAATGTTTTTATAGACTTAGTAAAACATGTATAAATTGATATTGAAGTCTATAAACTAATAAGACAGTATTTTCACAAAATTGCATATTCTATGCAATGTTTTCAAAAACACAATAGAGTATGAAACATATGATTATATATATGAATGTAAATTTGTTTCATATCTATATAGCTAAACAAAAACACAATAATAAATATGAAATGTGTAATCTCATATTTATGAACATGAAAACTCAAAACTATGTATGTATATATATACCTATATATATACATGGAAACCAAAATATATATGTATATATGAAACTATATATATACATGAAAACCAATATAATGTATGTGTGTAATATTGAGCTTAGAGTATCTTGCACACATAATATAAAACCCTAAACTACATTACCCAAGCAATCTTGATCTTCATTGTAGCTCAACTTGGTACACGTGCGGATGAAGCTTGAACTTGATCTTTAACTTGAATTGTAAGGGCTTCAACTCGACATTCCGCCAACCTCCTTATTGATGTGATCGTTGAAGCGCAATCCATCCAACCTCCAACAACGTTGTTTGCCTAGAATAAATACGAAAACACAAACACTAGACAAACAACATTAGAAGTAAATTGTTTGTTAAACATCATCAAAACAGGAAGGCCAACAATCTCCCCCTTTTTGATGATGACAAACAATTTACAAAAAGGATGTATGTATGAAAGAAAATGAATATACAAAGTATAATATATCATGCATATAAACAAGAAAGAATATACTCACAATATTTCTCCCCCTTTGACAACATCAAAAAGGGGACAAAAGAATTAAGAGAGCGAAAGCTCCCCCTATCAATAAGCATAGGTGAGTATGAAACAAGAAATACATAGGGATTGCTCCCCCTATCAAAATGCCATATAGAATATACAAAATGAAGATCATGGCAAACATATGTGAGCAAGCATAGATGGAAAAAATGCTAAACACAACTCACATACAAAAGACAATGAGAACACATAAAGATGTATTACTTATGAAAGACGTGTCTCATTACACAACTACAAAAAAAAAATATATATATAAAAATAGATTTATGAAATCAAAAGAAGAGGAACATGAGAATCATGCAAAAAGTTTTCAACAGAAAACAAATCACTCAAATGAGATCATAAATCAAGATTTAAGTTCAAAAAAAAAATGTATGATCAAAAAGAAATTTCTTTGTAAAGCTTGATCAAGTCATATATAGAATACATCATAAGGCACAAATAGATGATCCATGAGCACAAACGTATAAATATCATCATATAAGTAAAATATAATGAATTCAAAGCAACAAATCAAACCACACTTTTCAAGAGAGGCAATAATTATAGCAAGCTCTTAAGCTTGTTCCAACCCATATAATCATATTAGCATTCGGTAAACATGATTTGGGAATAAACACCCAATAAACCCGGAGGGTTATATAGATGCAAACCTCTCATCAAAGCAAAAACAATAATCATGAAAACAAAAGAATTGATACAAGAAAAATTGTTTTCATATAAAAAGTTTCAAAGCATAATTTTCAAAACCAAGAAAAAGAAAGATAAAAACATTAAAATTCTTGGTTTAAAATCAAATTTGTTTTGGTACCCAAGAACTCTTGGTACCAAAAGATTTAGGACATGACCCCTATCATTTAAGCTCAAAGCCCTAGGGTTATGAACCCTCTTAGGCATATGTGGTGCACGAACACGGTCATAACAAAAATTACTTAAATGACTCTTCCTATTGCAATAAGTACAATAGAAAGGAAGCATTTGCTTATGTTGACCAAACGGTTGTGCACGGGAAACATTAGAAACATTTGCAAACATGGATGGTCTTTTAAAATTGTTTTGCAAATGTGAAACTCTCTTTAAATCAAAACAAAATTTGGTCAAATGACCAAATCTACCACAATGATCACACTTAAACTTTTGTGGTCTTTTAAAATCATTTGGCAAAAGTGAAGTCTTTTTCAAATCATAGCAAAATTTTGCCAAATGGCCAAAACGTCCACAAACATCACATTTGAACACATTAGCATGTTTATTATGTGCATGATAAGCATATGCATGTGTATGTGATGAAGAAGCCTTATGAGATGCACAAGAAGTATTGATATTACTATTTTTAGATTTTTGTGCATCATAGCAAAATTTAACTAAATGGCCTTTGCGACCACAAATAGAGCACTTGTAAACTTTGCTATACAAGTGAGCATAGTGTGTAGGTGATTTTGTAGCACTAGACTTAGCACACTTGTCCATAAGTTTCTTATGGTTATCAATGCATGTTTTTAAAGTTGAATCTAAGCATGATATGCGTTCCTTAACAAGATTCAAATCATCATTATGCACAACATCATTGATAATAGAAGTAGAGCATGTATGGTTATCAAAATTATTTCTAATAGCTACTACTTCTAGCATGACATTATCTCTTTCATGAGTTAACTTAGCAAAGTTTGAAAGCAAAGAATCATGATCTAATTTTAATTTTTCATTGTTTTCTTTGAGGATCATATTTTCATTTGAAATGGTTTCAAACTTAGAAGTTAAAGACTCATGATCGGATTTCAGAATTACATGCTTGCTTTGTAAATTAATGAAATCATTTTGCAATTTCTTGTAGGCATGCAATAATTTATCACTAGCACGAGCAAGTTCATCACTATATAAATCATTATCGGGTTCGAACTCGCAAACCTCACTAGGGCTATCGCCTAGTGCACTTGTGCATGATGCTCTATATGAACTTGAAGCCGGATCCTCCAAAGCTTGTCGGATCGCCTCCAAGTCCCCTTGATGTGCTGCAATAAATTTCCATAAGGTGTAAGCACTATCAAAAGAATCAAGCTTGTTAGACATAAATGAATCAAATGCATTTAATAAAAATTCTAACATAAGCTTGTTCATAATAAACAACTTTTTATCATGTTTGCTCCACTTGGATTTCTCCAACGTGGGCACAATGTAAGCACAATCAATAATTTCCCATAAATCGATATTTTTAGATTGAACAAATATTTTGAATCTAAAACACCATTGAGCATAAGGGAAAACATTGAACTTAGGAGCAATACTAGAATCATAGCCTAAACAAGATGCATCATTCATATTCATAATTTTTAAAAATATGCAAGCAAGATGCAAATGCAATCAAAACAAGATTAGCACAAAAAGATAACTTGGATCTTTAACTCAAGGCGATTAGACCTTAAATCAAAGAGCACCAAGCTCTAATACTAATTGTTAGACCCTAGAGGGGGGGGGGGGGGG
>BQKN01062438.1:0-11696 GCA_022839385.1 Asparagus kiusianus
TCGAAGCAAAACCCCGTCATGTGATTTACGATACAGGATTTGAGAGGCTGCATCGTAATAAAATCGGAGGGCTTTTCGTTTGATGGCGGCCGCTTCCTTAGGATCGTCGGGCAAAATTCCGTACAGGACGTAGTCAATATATGGAAATCGCCAATCTCTAGATTCGAACTCTATGGAGTTTATACAGACCCCTTCCGACATTGTCTTGTCTGAATTTCCCTCCGTAGGAATCTTAGAGCAGTATAGTTCACGCCCTGTGACGGGGGATCGTCGTTTCTGTACCTGGCGGTAATGCCAGCGAAGTTGCCAATGAAACCAAAGCATCTGCGTAAGCGTTCTGGGCCCGTGGGATGTATTCGATAAAAAATCCCTCGAACTTCTTAGCTTGATTTAGCACTGCGAAGTAGTACGGGATTAGGTCCTCATGACGTACTTCATATTCCCCTCGAACTTGGTTTACAATGAGCTGAGAGTCACCATAAGCCTCAAGATGCCGAATATTAAGTTCTTCGGCAAGTTACATCCCTAGTAGCAGAGCATTATACTCAGCTACATTGTTAGTGCAAGGTTCGATTAGGGAAAATCCTCTTGGGATTACGTGACCATTAGGAGAGACGAACACCACTCCTACTCCCGCAGTAATCGCTCCGTGAGGGTTTGCTCTAGATGCACCGTCGAAGAATAATTTCCACACTTGTGTAGATTCTTGAACAACACAAGCCTCGGCGACTTCGTCGGGCAATTCTTCATACAGTTTAGATGTCCCTGGCACCGGATGATCGGCTAAGAAATCTGCCAACGCTTGACCCTTTACTGTTTTTTGGGGCATGAATTGCATGTCATATTGTGACAAGAGAATGGCCCATTTTTGCAAGTCGGCAGTTCAGAGATGATGGTTTCGTCATCAGCACCCTCAAGGGGTTCACTTTAGAGATGACGTGAATTGTCTGTCCAACCAGGTAATGTCGCATCTTTTGAACCGCGAATACCAAAGCGAGACATTCTTTTTCGACCGGATTATACCGGTGTTCGGCTCCCATCATGGTTCTGCTTAAGTAATAGATGGCTTGCTCTTGCCCTTGATCATCGTTTTGAGCCAGTAACGCTCCTAGAGAATGATCCATAGCCCTCACATATAACAAGAATGGTTTTCCTGATATAGGGGCCACAAGAACAGGCGGCTGGGTGAGATATTTCTTGATCTCTTCAAAAGCTTTCTGGCATTCTTCATCCCAGACAAAGGACACGCCTTTCTTCATAAGCTTTGAGAAAGGTTGGCAGCGCCCCGAGAGATTAGATATGAATCTTCGGATGTATGCTAATCTGCCTTGCAGGCCTCTAAGCTCTTTGAGATTCTTCGGCGGCTGCATGTCTTGGATGGCGCGCACCTTCTCTGGATCCAGAGAAATTCCCTTGGACGTGACAATAAATCCCAGGAATTTTCCACTTGATACTCCGAGAAATGATTTTGTTGGGTTCATCTTCAGCTGATGTGTTCGCATGATTTCGAACATAGTCTTCAAGTCTGCAAGATGATCATCCTTACATTGACTTTTCACTGCTATGTCGTCAACGTAGCACTCTATCTTCTTACGCAGATGTTCGTGGAAGATGGCATTCATTACTCGTTGATAAGTTGCACCTGTATTTTTTAGGCCGAAAGGCATCACTGTGTAGCAATACACCCCCAGTGGTGTTCTGAATGCGGTATGCTTTTCATCTTCGGGATACATCTTGATTTGATTGTATCCGGAGAATCCATCCATAAAAGACATCCTTTCATATCCACAGGTGTTGTCAATCATGACATCGGTAATGGGGAGTGGAAACTCGTCTTTCGGGCAAGCTGCGTTAAGGTCGCGGAAGTCGATGCATATACGGACCTTACTGTTTTTCTTAGGAACTGGAACAATGTTGGCTACCCAGTTCGGGTGTTGTTCCTCTCTGATAAAGCCTGAGTCTATAAGCTTTTTCACCTCAGACCCAATTGCTTCCATGATCTCTGGACGAAACCGGCGTTGCTGTTGTTTAACGGGTTTGGCATCCGGATCAATGTTGAGACGATGCATGGCCACTTTTGGATCGAGACCCGACATGTCTTCATAATTCCAAGCAAAAACATCTATATATTCTCGGACGAGAGATATAAGATCTTCTTTCTCAGATGGTGATAAGCTTTCGCTTATGAAAATTGGTTTGGGGTCAGATTCATCTCCCATGTTGACCTGGATTACGTTATCTTCAGTGGGTGGTTCGCGTTGTTCGAAACGCATATCCCATAAGATGTTGAGGCGTTTGATCCAGGGATCATTGGTTGATTCGATTAACCCTTTATCACCCCTTGTATCTTCATCTGGATGACTAGTCGAAACCATATTCACAGTCAGATTTTTAAAGAAAGGTCCGACACTGACATCAGACTCGTATGAAGATGTTCCGGATGATTGGTTCTGTCGCAGATAATTACTTATTTCATTCTCTGAGACAGCAGGAGGTGTGACAAATCCTACGCCTCTTCTGGTTTTTTGATAATAATCTTAGGGTTTCCCTTCAGGGGTTAGGGACATTCGAATTGGTGTTCGCCTTCCCTTCCCGAAGTTTAGACCCTGTTTTCCGTTAAAGTCATACCCCAGTTGTTTCATTAGCCGGAGGGAGTTGGGTTCATGATAATGGAATTGAGGAACTCCATCATCTTCCTCCGAACTTCCTCGTCTGAGTTGTTCAGGTTTGACTTTACCAAAACAGATCGGCTTCTGCCCTTTCCTTTTGGATGGGACTTTGAAGAAAGCCTTCTGTGCGTCTTCTATTTCTTCATCTGAAACGAAAGATGACTCGATTGGCAATGTGAGTGATGCCTCTGCGCACAGTACGTGCCATAGGTTGGTACCTGCATTAGGATCATTCTCTATTTGTTCATTTTTAGAGGACACTTCAGACAAGTACGCTAAAATGAAATCTTCATTAATGCACCATTCACTCCCACTCTGTACATTATTATCACTCTCACCCGGACCCATTACATCAAAGTTTAACTCCCATGGACAATCCTCTTCAGGATCTGGTTCGATATCAGCTTCATTGCCGCTATCCCCATCTTCTTTCTCCTGGGATTCGAGGTAAAAGACGGAGTCGGTATGAAAGTTTTCAACTCCTCTGAAAGGATACTTCTCCGCAATCAGGGTTCGAACCTCTCCTTCATCATTGGCATATTTCATGACCTGATGTAGAGTAGATGGGAAAATACGGTTTGCATGTATCCATGGTCGTCCTAACAAAAGATTGTAGGATGTGTCCGCATCTATTATGTAACAGGTCACCTCGGACTTAAGGTCTCCGATTTGACACCTGAGTTTGATCTTCCCCAGGGGCCGAGTGCTATTTGCGTTGAATCCGAAGATGGTTGTCTGGGTGGTGTTCAGCCAGTGTATAGGGATTCCTAAGACCTGCATGACCCTGTAAGGCATGATGCTGAGTGCTGAGCCCGGGTCAACTTGCACACGGCTAATTTCCGACGACCCAATGTACCCTGTGTAGTACAGAGGCCTGTCATGTTTGTGTTTAACCTGCATATCTTCTTGAGTAAAAGATATGCAAGGTAAGCTTCTTGCTGCTTGCAGACATTGTCGACAAGTTTGTTCTTCAGAAGCCTCGGGAATTGGAGTGACCTGGGTGATGAAGCTTTCTGTATTCTTTAAGGCTACAATTAGAGCTTCCTTCGTAGTCTTGGATAGCCTCAAGAGCTCATATAATGTAATTCTGGCCGGTATGTTGGCCAACTGTGCCATGACATTGAATTGAAAGGGAGCATTTGACTCTCCGAGTTCCTGGTGAAGATTTTTGTTGAACCGGACCTCTTTTTGCTTTCCCTTATCAGTCGGCTTTTTTGGTATCGAACCCCCAGCGTCTTGGGGCTGTTCTTCCACCTCCTGAGCGTTTTGACCGTAATCTCTCAAATAGGTTTTTCTTGACCGAGTGCCAGGGTTGTCTCCTGGGTACGCTGCCAGGACAATCCTCTCTTCTTCTGAATTAGTGAGAGGTTTGAGGTGATCATTATTTTCAGTAACGGATGGACTAATCATGTTGGAAGACTTAGCCTTACCTCCTTTCTTTTTGGACGAGGTGTTCGTCCACTGTTGGTCTCTTACTAGGTCAGGGTGGACCCACATGATTTTGGTAGTGAGGGGTACCAACCCCCTGTCTTTCTGACTATACAGGTCAACATTCTTCAAGTGCATTTCTCCCTTATGAATGGGAACGACGCCATTTGCAGTGGTCACCGGTGGGAAGTCGTCGAATTGGACCGCTATCAAGTTGGTAGACACGGTCTTCTGCTCGGGCTTCAGAGTGAGTACGTTTGTATTTACTAGATTTTGCAGGATGTCTTTGAAGATGTAACATTTTCTGGTAGGGTGACCCAGGAACCTGTGATAGCGGCAATAGTTGGGATCGTCAACTTTTCCTGCCTCATCCGGTTTCCTGATTTCGGGAAGCTGTAGTTTGTTATTCTTCCGAAGTAGTTAGAACAAGGTGTCCACATGCTCTTCTTTGAATGAATACTGCTTTGGTGCTCTCTGTTGATTTGGCGCCTTGTCTTGCTTAGTAGGTGGTGGCACTCGCGTGTAGTCAGCTGCTAAAGTTTCTTTTCCCTTAGACCGCTGGGCGTTGTGTTGATTGCGTTGTTGCTGCGGCTTGGGTTGTGGCTCTTCTTCAGCTTTAACTCGCGCCACTATCTCTTCAGCTTGTTCTCCTTGCGACACCAGCTGTCTCCAGGAGCGACACTCCACTACCCCCATCTGGGCAAGGAGCTGGGTCTGCAGATTGTGCCTGCAAGTTTCAACTAAAGTTGATTGGGTCATACCTGACGGGCACCGCAATGCCATGCTGCGAAATCTCTCCACGTAAGTCTTGATGGACTCTCCCTTCTTCTGTTTGGTGGCGAGAAGATTCGGGACTGAGACTTCTGTATCGTCTTCGAAGAACCTAGCCAAGAATAGCCTCTCCAGGTCTTCCACTTCTGGATAGACCCGGCAGGTAATTTCATGAACCATTCAAAGGCAACTCCTTTAAGAGTGCCGATGAACAAGCGAGTCAGGATTGCGTCATTTGCTACCACATCTCCAGTCTGGGATTTGAAGTAGTAAATGTGTTGATTTGGCGATCCTGTGCCATCGAACGGCTGCAAAGTAGGGGCCTTAAATTTCGGTGGGTAGGGAGCTGTATCCCACTCGGCTGGATAAGGTCGCACAACCCCCTCTTCGCGGAGCTCGCTTCTATTGGCAATTACGTTGAGGCGAGCCTCCAATTCGTCCATTTTAGTAGACTGGAGATGCGGTTCTCTTTCTGCCTCCTTCTCGTTTTTAGAGGAGGATTCCAAGTTGTGAGTTTCACGATCTGAATGTTCAGTCGCTTTTTGTTTTTCCTTCGATGTGGTTCTTCGGGAAGATTTAGGTCTTTGACCTTTTTCAGCAAGGAGCTGGGCCAACATATCCTTTACTTGGAAAAGTGTCTCCTGTTGCGCTTGGAGCATGACGTGATGTTCGTCAACTCTCTTAGCTAAGTCTTCATGGTTCCCTGTAGTGTAAATAGAGACTTCACGAGCTACAATAGAGCTGGAAGATTGGGATTCGGCTATTGCCGAATGTTCATCATTAGAAGCGATCCCCTTGGCTAACCTCTGGTAGTTAACCGCTCGAATAGCTCCTGTACGAGTTCGGGTGTGTTGATACACCCCTTCAAACTCTTCGCATCTTTCCCGAACAGTTGGGGAATGACTCCTCTGTGATTCTTCAGAACTGGGATCGGGAGCCTTCCCTCTACCTATCACATTTATAGTGACTTCGGGGTATTCGGTCTCGGTTGTCTTCTTTCTGTATCGGCGTTGTCGTTTGGCAGGCCTGACAATGTTCGTCAACCTGTCGAATACAGACTGCCGAGGTGCAGATGTGCAGCAATGGCACTCCGAAAGGACTGCCGAGATAAGCCTCTCACATTGGCATGAGTGAGCTGCTTGTACTGTTGGTTTTCCTCTTGATAATAATTCCCGCAGATCAGGAACTTGGGAGGAAACTTTCCCCGGGTGTGGAGGCGGAGATGGAACCCCCTGCCCTTGGGTGGGTGAAATTGGTTCTTGCCGAACATGGATTTTGAAACCACGCTGGTTTTTCTGAACCTGGCGGACCTCTTGATGATCGCGTTCTTGAAGAGTAACGCGAGGGTCGCGCTCCTAAAGGGTAACGCGAGGGTCGCGTTTGGGTTTATAAACGTTAGGCCGAGGCCTTCGTTTAAATGATGAAACAGACCCGCGAGGGTCATGTTTTGGTTGAACGCGCCCCTGAGGGTCGCGCTTATTTGGTGAAGTAGACTCTTGAAAGTCATGTTCTTTTTGAACGCGTCCCTGAGGAGCGCGTTTATCTTTGGCAGTTTTCTTCTGAGGGCTGCGTTTTGAAGAAACAACGCGCCACTCAGGGTTGCGTTTCAGCTGTATCAGCCGAGGCTCGTAGTTGGGCTCATTACCGTGAAGCGAGCGTTCTACTTTAGGAACGCTAGGCTCGGGTAAAATTTTAGGAACGCGATCTTCGCGTTGAGCCAACATTCGGCTTTCACATAAGTGTGCTCGTCGTATGGATCTCCTCCGTCTGCGAGCGGCGTTCTTCTTGGCTTGTTTCAAAGCCTTGGCAGCAGCGTCATTGACATCTATGGAGTTCATCTCCTCTACAGGCCGTTTATGGCCTGAAGCACGTGGTGCTGACGCGGATGTGGGATCATCAACCAGCAGAACCAGTTTGAGTTCCTGGCCGAAGGAGAGGGCTTTCTTCGGTGTTTCCACAACGGAGTTGATCTCCTTGGAGATCTTGCGGACATCGCGCTTAGCCTTGGGGCTCAGCGATCCAGAGGATAAGGCTTCCTTATACTTTGCTTGATCAAACTCTACAACGAGAGTTTCTACAGTCGTTCCCATGAGGTGGACGTCGGACTGCGCCACCACTTCTTCATCAGAAAAGCTTGTCCTCAGCGGAGTCGCCATCTTTTGTATGTTGAAAAATTGCAATGAAGAGAACAAACGAAAATTGAATTGAATTCCTTTAATTCCGATTACAACTCGAATACAAAAGAGAAGAAAACGAATTTGGTTTTCTCCTTTGTTTAAAACTGGGTTCTTCACGGTAGCGATGGAGTGCTTCCTTCGATTGTTCGCATCGAATTTGCTCTCCGTTGACGATCTGACCGTCTCTTATCTCGTGGGAACGATGAACTTCTGTGGGAAGTTTTATATGTAACTCCTTAACGAGTTTAAGAACTCCGAACGACTTGAAACTCTATGGGAACCAAAAATTCGGTTAATGACCAAGCAGATATTCTGTTATTAAAGAATCCCCTCAGATTTGATCTTCTGAGCTTGATTCAAAAATCATATCTCCAAGGATTTTGCTGTTGCTGCTGTTGAATCACCAAACCCGAGTGGTTGAGATCCTCCAGAATTCGCCCTTACTGCCCTTTTACGGTTTAGATTCTGAAAATCCAATCTCCAAAATCCAACTTTTGATTCGTTGGGTTCGTTGAGTTTTTATAGGGGGATCAGAGGTTGTAACTGCCCTCTAAATCCGCTCCTACGTGGGCGTGATTTCCTCAGATCGTGGGAAAACAGTTCTGAAACCGTTCGACTCGTGTTTGAACAAGTCAAACGCCCAATCTGGCGTTCAGGACCCAACTTTGTGTCTTAGAATTAAGACACGAGGTTGGGTGTTGGCTGAACATCCATGAACGCGAGGGTCGCTCGCGTTTTGGCTTGTTGCCTGCTTGGAAACGCGGGGGTCGGTGTTGGTTGAACCCCTACGAACGCGAGGGTCGCTCACGTTTGGCCTGTGACTTGGAAACGCGGGGGTCGCCTGCACTTCCAGAATTGTGACGCGGGGATGACTTCCGCGTTTTAGAAGGAGTTAGTTGACTTGTAACTTCTTCTACAGGGCGTTGCAAGGATCGTTGTTCTGTAATCCTAGCTTTAGCTGTTGTGGAGTGTGAAAGTCGTCAGATTGTAACTTTCACCGTAGGTCGTGAAGATTGCTGAATAGAGTTTTCATCAGCTGTCGGAAGTGTCGTTGAATTGTAACCCTTCTCGATCTGTGTAAAAAGCCCTCCATTCGCAACCTTCGAAAGCTACCTTATTGTAGCTTTCAATGTTGGAACTTGACGGGAATCAATCATCCATAGTGACTTTTAGACGAATATTTGCCCACAGCTCTCTACCAAGCAACTCACCAACTAAGTCCAACCTTTTATTTCTGAAATCATTACACTGCTCATCAGCATCTCTAATAGTTGCTAATATAATATTGGTCATGTTGTTGTCGCAACCATCAAGATCAATCATCTCAAACATGAGGTCGTGTTTGTAGCGATTATACTACTGCGGATGTAATGATTTAGAAATCTTTTCTGTTTTGCTTGTAGGGATGAATTCTGCTTCTTGATTCGAAGGAACCATTGCCTTGTAATCTCGAGGGGATCAGCTATCCATTGTGATTTTTAGACAGCCTACACTAACACAAGGGTAAATAATATAAACTAGATAGTGGATGGAATAAATGAGCAATGCACAATTGGCGATATAAGATAAATACGAAAACAAATATGCTAAAGACAAACTCAAACAAGCAATATGATCACGGAGTTCGGACCTTCCGTCCTACGTCTCCGCTCCCCACTCCCGGGGAGAAATCCACTATCACAACCGGGTTTTTTACGCTCACCCGAATAACGTTTACACCTCACAGTGTCAGTTTTTAACGCTCACCGAACAACGTCACTCCTCACACTCGGTTTTCTAGTTCACCGAAAACTTCACAACACACTCGGTTTTCTAGCTCACCGAAAACCTTACAACACTCACAATGTAACAAATATAAATTTGTTCTCTACAATAGATGAGAACTCAATGAAAGCACAACTCAATGTTACAATCTCTCACAACCCTAATATACTATGTATGCAAATACAATAAGCTCAAGTGGGTGTGTGTAACAATGAGATTCAATAAATCAAAACTAAACTCAATTAAAATCTAGTATATAGAAATTATAAACATAATAATAAATAGCTAGAAATAAGTTTAGAGATTCTTCTCTGAATAACAAGATGGAGAGATGGAGATTGAAGCCCAAACAAGAAGATGATCTCCTCCACTTGTGAAAACCAAAACAGCTTTAAACCAAACCCTTAAACAAGCTTAAAACAAGCTTAAACTCTTTTTCAAAACTCTTTAAAACATTTCTCTTTGATATTATAGAGCTGGATATAAGGGGGTATATATAGGAGACCCCAAAACATAAGAAAAACCCAGCAAAAGGACAAAAAACCCAAAAAACAAGGAGTCTGGAAAACTAACCGTTATACAGTTATAAGTCGACTTGTTACAGTGATAAGTCGACTTATAACTAGCCGTTACAGCCAAATTTTCAGCCTATAAGTTGACTTCAAGTCGACTTAACAGACAATACAGGTTTTTGGCAGAGTCTGAAATTTTGCGTATCTGGTTTTGTAAAATTAATTAAAAATAGTAAATCAACTCCAAAAATTATAAAATTTTGTGGGAAGTTTATAGACATGTATATGAATATGTTAGAGAAAGAATTTCTTAAATATCACATCCCATTTGAGAGAAATAATTTATTTTGTAAACTGGTCGAAAATACATAACTGTGCAACACTTCATAAGTAGACTTATAAAAGTTATAAGTCGACTTACTAAAAGTCGACTTGCCTTGTTTTATAAGTCGACTTAGCAGAGGAGAAAATGCAGTTTCTAGAGGAGTTCATAAGTCGACTTGTCAGGGTTTATAAGTCGACTTATAACATGCACATGCACTGTTCATGCTGAAAATCTGATTTTTAAAGTGCCTATAAAAATAACAAATAAATTCTAAAAATTATGAAACTTTGAGAAATATTTATAAACATGATAATAAACATGTCACAAAAAGAATTTTTATAATTTCATTCCTCAATAGTGAAAACTCGTCATTTTTCAAATATGTCCAAAAACATGAAAACAAAACATACATGTTCTGACATTTGATTTAAACAAACTTTTGAAACTCTACAAAATGATGTTATATACTTTATAAACTATGTATAAACTTATATTGAAGTCTATAAACTAATAAAATAATTTTTTTACAAAAACACCTATATTTTGATAAAATCAACAAATACGTGTGTGTGAATAATATGAGCTTAAAGTATTAACACACAAGTATAAAAACCTAAACTAAATATACCCAAGCTATGATCTTGATCTTCAATAAGCTCTATCTTGGTACACATGCGGATGAAGCTTAAACTTGATCTTTAACTTTGAATTGCAAGGCTTCAACCCGACATTCCGCCAACCTCCATTTGATGTGATCGTGTAGACTCAATCCATCCAACCTCCAACTCGTTGTTTGCCTAGAATGAATACGAAAACACAAACACTAGACAAACAACATTAGAAGTAAATTGTTTGTTAAACATCATCAAAACAAGAAGGCCAACATACTGCTATCCAACTAATCTATCCTAATTTTTCAAACACAAAAATTAGAAGACGAGTTAAGATAACCCGCATAAACTAGTTAAAATGAATTAGCTAACTCAAATCAAGGAATTAATTAATGTGCATGTTGTGCGTAGCAGAGCTCGAAAGCCAAATAGTGTACGACAAGACAATGAGAAAGATCACAACCAATCACAATCACAAATCACAAATCACAACAAGACAACGAATTTACGTGGCTCGGCAAGTTGCCTACGTCCACGGGGCCAGGAAGGGGAGAGTTCTTACTATTAGAGATGAAGAGAAATACAAATAGGTTTACAAATTAAATCACTCAAAATCCTAATACAAAGCTTTCTAAACCTCTCACAATTCTCCCACAAAAGGATGCACAATACTCTCTCAAGAGTCTGCTCAAATCGTACTTGCTTAACCCTAATTAATCAGGTTTAGGGTTATACATCAACACAAAACAAAACGGGTTAGAAAACAAAATCCTAGTCATAGACCCGAGTCGCGGTCGACCGTACTTGACTCCGCTGTCGACCGGACAGAATGACAGAAACTGAGAAAATCGATTACAGGGTCTACGGTCGACCACGCTTGAAGCCACGGTCGACCGGACAGAAATCTGAAAATGAACCCTACAGTGTGCACGTTTTCCGGTCGACCGCAGCTGATCTCGCGGTCGACCGTCAAGCTACCTGACAGTTTCTTGTTTGTTTCCTAAGCTGTTCTTCATCGTGTTCGTCACTTCTACAGTGCACTCATAGACGGGGGTTAAGAAAACGATATTTATTTATAAAGAAAATAATCATAATCCTCACTTTTTCTGAACACTAAAAATAGTCACCAGAACTAAAACAAAACTTACCTGACGATTAACCAGTTTAATCCTTTGGAATAACAAATGAACAAATGAACAAATGAACTAACTAGACCATTAACCTTAATTTCGCTTCCATAATTTTTTGTCAAACTACTAAGCTTACCTCACAGATTACCTATGAAATCCATCACTTCTCTAAAATATGTTAACTTGCTTATTATTATTATTTTTTGCCTTAATCCCTTGGCTTCAGACTTTTGTCAAAGTACACTTCCACAGATTCTTGCAGAAAAATGGTCGACAGGTCATTATCATGTAAAACTTCCCTTTGCCTTT